>JAQGAF010006212.1:0-10593 GCA_034687865.1 Kryphioiulus occultus | reverse complement strand
AGGGGAGTACACCAAAAAAACGTAAGTGTTTTTGACGCCTCATTTTTTTTCTTAAATATGGTGATTGCGTCACCCAGCCTATTTCAGACAGGTGAACCCGTGGACAAGAAAGCAAACCAGAAAGCAGTACCCTTGCGCTGACCGGCTGACCCAAAAACTGGGCGAAAAGTGAAAAGGGCATTGCTTTCGATTACAAAAGCAATGGGGTCATGGTCTTAAAAATAGACACGACTCCAGCGGCCATGACCAGTGAGTGGACCCACCTGCCCCATTCTTCGGATTCTGACCAGCGTTTCAAACAGACGTTTACCTCAAGGGACTTCGGGAATGAAACTGGACCTGAACTTTTTCAAATTCCAGCACTAGTGGCACGACACAAAAGGAAACGAAGCAGACTGGTCTATATTTTTTTCTGGAAAGTTTTGACTGATGGCAAACAACACTAGACAGAAAAGTGTAGAAGTCGATATGAAGCTCATTCCAAAGTTGTTTGTCACCAGGGCTAGTCAAATTTCTGATTCAAAGTGGCTTACGCCGCCATAGTGGATCTTCAGACGTTGCACCAAACAAGGTGGATGGATCCAGACCCAAAATTTCCCACATTCAATATGTTTTCATGCTGGCGTTAAATTAACTTAAATAAAACTTGCCTATCACCAAACAATGAGATGCGGATTTACATGCCCACCCATGACCCTCTATGCAAACACCCTGCAGTGCAACAACAGCTGAAGACATTAAATGGACTTTACTAGTATAAAATTCCATCAGACCTCAGCCTGTAGAAACTTACAGGAGCGAATTCCAAGAAGGACAGACTAAATTGATGGTAAACAACAGCTCATTAACAAAAAGATGTGTCTGCAGCGAGCGTTTCCAAATACAGTGGTGGTCATATGTATAGGTACCCTCACTAAGATTTCAGATTTCTGCATACAAATAAATGTTCAGGCAAGCTGTAAACAAAACAATAATTGTATAATTGTATTTCGAAAATGCAATCATCCATCAACGATATTCATGCGATGAACATAAATGTGCATGGGACAAAAGTATTGATATCCATAAAGTAATAATTAATACGACCTCCCTCTGTTTTTATAACTGCTTGCAATTTGCAAATGCACATGATATAGTTGATTTGTATATCGTTGACGAACGAGTTGACCAACTCATGAGTTTATCAAACTGTCGCAAACTGGTCAACATATGGAACGTGGCTTGCACTGACAAGATTTTAATTCCATGTACTGCATAGTAAGCATTCATCATTCATGAATAATTTCTTATTTAATTCGTATTTAACTATTCATAATTCAGTGCCAGAAAATTAATGCTGAAAATTAATCCAGCAATTACACGTACTGTCATCCATGACTCTACATGTTGAGACCATGCTGTTCAACATACAGAGAGTAAATTACTATTGTGCGTCATAGTCCAAGTGGTCAACATCCAACACCTAAAGGTGCAGGTGGTCAACATGTAGAGATTACCTTCCATTGAGTGTGGTGACCATCCGGTCAGTTACAATGTTATCATCATGGGGAGGTGGTCAACTTGGAGGTTCTTCTGTACACTGATTTCCAAGTTTTTAATGGCCTTATCATTATAAAATAGTTGTTTTGCTTACAGCCTACTAGACCATTTATTTACATGCAGAAATCTGAAATTTTAGCGAGGGTACCAATACATATGACCACCTCCTGTGTAAACTGGAATATGATGTCCAAGTGGAGTGGAGTGGGTTCAGAGCGTCTGGACATCCCAAATTCAAAAATCTCACTTCAAGAATCGTTTTTCTCCAAAGGTCGAGGATCGTCCATGATCCATGGAGGCCCGACCGGTTGATCGAACGATTCCGTCCCCTCACCCCTGTAGTGGTCGGTCCGTCCCTGTTCCCTGCTCCCTCCCCTCGCCTTACCAGTTTCTCTCCCGCCATTTCGGCCACCCTGAGACGTGCATCGGTGAACCTTCGCGGAATTGTCGAGACGAGTTCACTGGCGGGGAGGCAAACTGGCAGCAGTTGGCGACCGAACGCTTCCCCTCCGATGACATTTCAAGGGCAAATAGCAGCAGAGAGGGGGGAAAAAGCAAATGACCTTTGCGCCAGATCTCCATCAGTCTTCCTCGACGACTGGCTAGGAACGGCCAGCCGGTCAGCCAGTCTCAGACAAAAGTTGCCAAGAAGAAGCCCACAGATCCACACATGAAAATCAGCGAGACTCTTCGCGAACTAATGAGCATGAAACCGGCTATGCAGCAGCAGATCCAGCAGCCCTCGGTGGGCAGCGAAAGACAGCAGCCGAACGGAAGAAGCAGCAGCAGTAACGGCAACAGCAACGGGAAAACGAGAAACAAAAAGTTGCCCATTTGGTCGGATTCTGCCGAGCGGGCCGTCATCGAGTTCTTCAGGGACCGGCCCTTTCTTTGGGACCAAAAGGCCGCCGACTACTACAGCAAGGAGCGAAAAGACGCTGCCTTGGCTGAGCTGGCCAACAAGCTGGGGGTTCGATACACAGGTACTTACTGCGCTTTGCTTTGCTTCTTTGCCAGCTTTGCCTTGCTTGAATTCAAGATGGCCGCCGCTGGCGTTCGAAAACATCGAACGTGCGCGCGTTCCAAAACGGAACCAGTGGGGGCGTGGCGGAAGTGACGTCACGCGTCACCATGTTACATGGCGATTTTAATTGAGTCGCAGTCGGGGGAAATGCGAAGTAACGTTAGGAGCTGTTAAAGTATCACGTCATCATATCTATCTTCAAATGATGATCACGAGGAAGGTGGTCAGCCAGATGATGAGTCATTTCATTTTATAAAAATTAGGTTAAACGCGAACATTTGTTACCTTTGTAATGCAATCAAGTTTTGCGAAAAAAATGGCATTTGGTGCGTTATTTCAATGCGCTTTATGTGGCTAAAATCAATCATGATCGCTCAAATTTTGATGACAATTTTTCTGCTTTAACTTTTTCGATCAATGATGATGTCATAACTAGAGGAGGAGAGGGGGGACGTCTGAAAATGACGATGAACTTTGACTCGAAGTTTTTGTGATGAAGTAATACTTGAACATTCCCTTATAGACTTGTTGCCCCTCTTAGTTGGTCACGCTCACAGTTAAAATCAAGCGAGATTTCAACATCTTTGATATGTTTCCAGCAAGTCATTTCAAAAGACCGTCCTTTTAGACCTATTAATGCAATATGTCATGGAATAATAATTTTGGTGTTGTCATTTTCGCAGTTTACATTGCGAAAAATGTAAATACGAATATCCGTCTGTGGATCAGTTTCGATTTTATACCGATAATTCAATGTGCAATACATTCAGTTCAGCTCAGTGCCTTACTATTAGCAAGTGAATAGGGTTCCATGGCCCTATTACACAGAGGTATGGAGTTGTGCTTGTATAGAGGTATGGAGTATAATCCACACCACTATACAAGTACAATTTCATAGAAGTATGGATTATACTCCATGTTGTTTAGCTTTTTTTAAAAAATGGCATTCGAAATGCAGATTTCGGGTTCAGCGTAGCATAGTCATGTAGCATGCTAATTTCCTCAAAATGAGTGGCAGAATTATGCGTGAATCTTGCCATTAGTTTAAACAAGTATATTTAATCACGTTCCTGAATTCTGCGACATTAAAATCGATGGAAGCTGTATTAAAGTGAAGATGACGTTTTTTGATACATTCCACTTTCAAATTGGCCGCTATTTTCTGCTTGACTGTCCATGCCAGCTTTATCAATCTAAAAATCGATCAGGAGTTGGAAGGAGGAGAAGCTGGCGTTGTCTGGTTGAGCATTAAATTGATTTCTCGGTGGACCACAGGCTGATGCCAAGACCGGAATATTTTCAGATATCAGAAAAAGTCCAGTTCGTGGACCTAAGGCTGAGCAATGACAAAAGCTTTGGAAGACATCCATGGTCCATCCTGCTTGACCAATGTCAATTTCCATTGCAGTGTCCGCCATCAGAGAGCGCTGGAGCAACATGCGCTGCACGTTCATGGTCAACGAGAGGAAGATAGCCAGGGCCAAAACTGGTACCGGTCACCTGAGTAACTTCGTGCCCACGTGGCCCCACTACAACGACCTCAAGTTCCTGCAAAACACTCATTCCAAGTGCGCCAAGTCTGCCAATGGCAGGAAGAAGTTTCTGGAAGACGCTGACCAGCTGGCCAAGCAGAGGTCTCACAAGCAGAAGATACTGGACAGCTTCCAGGACGAGCTGGAGTATTATTACACCACAACGGTAAATATATTCTCCAACTTTCTATGGGCATCAGTTGCGTGAAGTTGTCAGCATCTAATTCAAGAATCCATTGCAGGAAAGCGACGTTGAATCGGTAAGCGGCTCTTCGCTAAATCCAGCGGTCATTTCGACGACGACGCCCTCTGGTGCCACCAGCAACGCGGATGTCTCTTGGATCAAGGCTGAAGGCAGGTCCGAGGGATCTGGGTCCCCGACTCCCCCGCTCGAGTGCCACATGTACGAGCCCCAGTATGCCAACGACAGGAACCACCTGTTCGCAGAGTCCATGGAAGTGTTCAAGGAGTTTGCCCTAAGTTCCGCCAAAAACCAAGACTCGTGTCACTCGTTTGGGGTGGTGGTGGCAGCAGCCCTACGGGACATGCCATCTTACCACAGGGCCTGCGCCCAGCTAGAAATCCAACAGGTGCTGCTAAAATTCAACCCCGAGAACCCGGAGAACCCGTCCAAGACAGACGCCATGGACCATGAGTAGCTAGCTGTGCATCGATCAAAAGTTATAATACAATTCCATAGACATATCGAGTAGGCGTATACAAGTACCATCAGCAGGAGCTTGGGAACTTGTGCTTGCAGAGGGCGCCCAGATAGCCTGCCGCAGCGCCATCTGCTGGCTCGTGTGTCAGACATAACGCTGACTGGGTTCTGCGGTGAACCAATATCATCATATCTGTACATAACACATTCGTATCATTTTTAATAAAATGCGCAAAAAATGTTCACATCGACTCTGGCTTGAAAAAGTTACTGTATGTTTATATCGTTCTACTGTATACAGTGCTTCGTAAACGTTTTGCTTCATTCCTCAAAAGCTGATTATCAGAAAGTCCATTTTACCCAGTTCCACTTTTCGAAAATTTATTTTTCCCAATTATGCTAAAATAGTAAGCAGAAATGATTTAAACTTATTATAAATGAATAACTTGAAGAAAATTATTGTAGCTATTGGCACCAAACTTCGGAACGTTCCAATACTATTTCATCATAAAATCATGATTTTCAAATCCCCCTATGTCAGCATACGACTCTTCAATACTCCTCACGAAATTCAAATCATAATTAGATCAACAATGATCAACATACCAACAAAATTCAACATAATTAGATTAAAATGCCGGTAATCACAACTCTGGGAGACAAATGTTGGATTTGAAAACAATTTGGTTAACCCCTCTCTCCGTTATGATAATGGAGTTTATGCAGGCAGTTTTATGACAATTCTGTGGATAATATTTGAACGTATCGCGTCACGAACATGATTCAACTACTGTACACTGCACATGTACATGTACGCCGTGCATATATTCTAGGCATGTTCACGCCAATGGTAGTTTCCAGATGAACCTCGAGCTGACCACGAGGGGCCTCGGATCCTCTTTTCATTTCTGTTCACGGTTCCCCTTAATTATTGTCGAAATTTGATTGAAAGCGACCCAGGGTTACCTTTCGCTGAAAGCAGGGTTGGTTTTATTCGGTCGTAAATAAACGACTGCCTGGAAAAAGCCACGAAAAACTCGAGTGGAAAACATAAAAAACGCGTAATTGCCCCGCAACGGACACCTCGGCTACACAATCATCCACTCGAAAATTCCCATGGTCAAGCACGCAGTGACCGCTAGGTTCACCTACTCCCGAAAAGCCCTAAAACGAGAGATTCACTCGCCTCTATCGGGTTTAATGGGATTCTTCAGGTGGAAGGGAATGAATGCTCAAAACAGGTTCGTTCAAGGATGCGACGTAGGTGGCGCTGGTACCGTTTTGACACAACAGGAACGGCAGGAAATTTCAGAACATGCACGTGGAAAAGTCCAATATTGCTAGGAATTACCTCAAAATACTATTCGTGGAGTGCAGAAGGTAACGTTGCATGTGACAAATCCATAACTAAAATTGTCAACGCCTTTTAAAATATGTTTTTTTGGAATGTTAAAGAAAGTTACCACTTTAAATAGGAAGTTATTGGTTTTGTAGTTTTCAAGGAAATTACAAACAAAATTTTCATGACAAGAACAAATAGCACAATATTACAGTTAACTACTGTAGCTAGCCCTCAATTTTTCTAATTTGAATTAACGTAATATATTTCCCGATCGACAAGCACAATTTCCTCAATTAAATCAGGGTTCCCATGCACTCAAACTCACGTCGACTTGCCTGACAATCACTGACAACTGTTCAGTCATTTCCCTAACATTTTACACGCAGTGTAAAAAAATAAGAAAAATTATGGATTTCATCTAAAATTTGTATACATGTAAAAGATGGTGACTAATCAATTGGTTGATGCAAACTATCTCAATTTCCCTGACATTTTCACGAATTCCCCGATACTTTTGCGTTTCCCTGACATCCCCTGATTTTCCATTGGAAACCTTGTAAATGTTCTACAAGAGCTCTCTTCGTAATAGTGGCTGTACAGTAGCTTTTCACTTTTCTTCCAAAATACTTTTATGTATTATTTTGGACATTTTAGACCGCCTAAAGTCAAATTTGACTCTAAAATTACACTGAATGCATCAAAGGTTCAAAGGTAACATTTCATTTCTCATGGCATCTAACGTGGAGTTTTACGAAATTTGTTTTCCTATCTTACACGATAACTTTATTCCCATTTAATTTGCCAGCTTTTTTGGGGCGATTATCTAACGTGAATATGGGAACCCCCCTTTCCTAATTCTCCCCTTCCCCCTCATTCAACGATTAAAAAACATGGAAAAAATCTAGTACAAATGTACCAGGCGTGACCACACCTTCAAGGGGGATAATGGCGCCTCCACCAGGAAGAAGGTGGGCAGTGGCAGCGCCACCTGAAGAGCACACCGGAAGTTGTGCAAAGAAAGAAGAAAATGAAGGTGGGGGCGCTCCGAACGCTTTTTCGTAAACCACCTAAGAGAGGACAAGACATCGGAGTAGTTGACCAAAAACAAAAGAAGCATTAAAAGGACGAGCAGGTGACCCGAACATCCTAAAAATTGCAAAAGGAGCGCATGCAGCGCCCCCTGCCTCGTTCCTTTTTCGCTCCGAAAGCAAATCGGTTTAGACAATTTGACAGGAAACGGGACGGTCGTGGGAAAAAGGCGAAAATCATGAGCTCAGTGGGCCCCAAGGCAAAAGCTAAAAACATCTACCTGAGATGCATGGGCGCCACGCCTGCTGGCATTTCCGGTAATCATAACCGAAAATCAGCTTTAAAAACGGAATATAAAAAAGCGAACTTGGCACAGGCCCACGTATTTCTCCAATTATACTTTTCCCACAAAACGATTTCGAATCTAGAAAAAAATCGCCGAGCAGGACGTACGGTGATGAAGGCAAAAAAGAACTGGGCCAAAACTAGGCGATGTAATTTATGGGCGACCCCTCGCATATGCATGTAGCCAAGATCCTGCAAAAAATGTTATTCTTGTTGGAAAGATTCACTAAATTTTCTTAAACAATAATCAGAGTTCCCACTCAAATTAAATTTTCAACTTCTCATTTTATCGCATGAAAATTTGAAATTTCCCTGAATTTTGCATGAAAATTTGAAATTTCCCTGAATTTTGCATGAAAACTTGAAATTTCCCTGAATTTTGCATGAAAACTTGAAATTTCCCTGAATTTTGCATGGAAATTTGATATTTCCCAATTTAGTTCAATTCCTAATTATTTCGGTCAATGATGATGCCACCACTTAATTAAATTTAAAATTTCCCAAATTTTGTTCAAACCCTAATATTTCCGTCAATGATAATGCCACCACTTACTTGGGAGTTGAAATTTATGACAACCACGATTTTGTCATGGCATCATGACAAAATGCATGGAAATTTCCCTGAATTTTCCATCAAAGTTTGAAATTTCCCTTAATTTTACATGAAAATTTGAAATTTCCTTGACATTTCCAGGTTGTTCCAACTTCCTTATATTTCCAGGTCAGTTGGAACCCTGAGTATTTGATTAATTGAAACCCAACCTATAACGCTGAAATTTATTTAGCTGCCCTTAACCACCAGGCAATCAATGCCAGCCTACAAGCTATTAGGAGAAGCCCACTTTCTCGTAGCGTCTATGGCGGAGCAGGGCATATTCCGAAGCACACCCAAATTTAGTTCAATTCCTACTTATTTCGGTCAATGTTGATGCATCACTTACTTGGGGGTTGAAATTTATGACGATTGCAACCAGGCGTCTGAAAACCACGATTTTGTGATGACATCATGACAAAATACTTAAACGTTCCCCGAGCATCTCGAAAACGTCAAGATGGTCGAAATTAATTAAATTCAAGTCGCAAATTTGCGCCAAGCTTAGCAACACATCCGTGCAAGAATTCGCGGCGAGGATAATTAGACGGTGCTCCGCTTGTACGACAATTAAATCAAATTAATTTAATTGGACCAGCACGTACAATTTAGGGAGGGGGTCCCAACCCCGCCATTTTTTTATTAGACTAATCAGCAAGGGGAGCTAGTGCTGTCCTAAAATATTGGTTGGTTGCATGGAGGAGACGGACCGGAAGTTGCAACCAAGCGTGTGACCTGAGCCCGCAATCGTTACAGGATGGTGGGGGGTGACCATAAAAAGGTGAGGGTAGGGGGCGCGCGTGCCAGTGCCAAAATGGTGGGGCCCGGGGCCAAGGAAAAGGAAGGCATCACTTAAGCATTGTTTTGAGTTTTTTTACAGGTTTTTACTTACATCTTGGAAATAAAACGCAGGAAATCAACGACAGTGGGTGGAACAGCAATGAATAACAACGAAAAATCCAAAAAAAAGTCATTTCCAAATCAATGAGGGGGCCTTAGAAACCAACCATGGGATATTTTCCTTCAGACCTTTTTAATTCGAGCATTTTGTTTTTAATGAAAATCTAGGAGATACCTTATCGTCCATTTATTTTTAGTGATCTCCCGACAGGAAGTGCTTTCGATGAAAGGCGCCACCAGAGGCCGCCTTCGGCCCTTGAACAATGGGCGCCATTCATGTCCCGGGTTACATTATCTAGCGACTTCCGGATTTAATTCTCGTTTCCGGGATAGCGCCAATAATAACCGAGTTGCATACAGTACCGTAAATGTTAAGGTTGTTCCATGCTCAGGTGTAAACACGTTAATTTTTTTTTGGGAAATCAATGAAATTTTAAAGAAACTTAAATAAAATTTGTCAACATCAATCAAGTGAAAACCCATTCAAGTATTACGTCATCGTCTTGGGATGGTTGGTCCAGTTATCACGAATGATTTGAGCTAGGGGACCATGGGAGGAGGTGAATTAACCAATTGCTTAGCAAGAATTTTATTAAATAAAAATGTGTGTTAAAATTCATCATTTGTGATCCAGTTTTGCAAAATTACATGTAAAACCGATTTTATTTATTTATTTTTTTGTTTTTGTGAGACCAATACAACTTTCTCTCAAAATCGATATTTTTTTGGACAATGGTGTCGGAGTAAAAAAGGGGGTGAGGCTTCTTAAAATCACGGTTTCGTGATGACGTAATACTGGAACGTTCCCTGCCATAGCAACAGCCTATCGCGTTCTTCAATTGATTTGCTGTCGATAAAGCAATAAACGTACAGGTTAATTGAACAGAATTTTTTTATAATAGGGGAGAAAATTATAATTGTACTGAGATCGATATAACAACGGTTTCCGGGTGGCCAAATGACAACTTAAGCAATTAAGCGTACTGTCGCCTACAACTAATTACCAACACCTTTTTCCAATAAAGGTCAGCAAATTGGTCACAATAATTTATGGCTTTTCTGACTGTAGCTGACAAACAATCAATCAAGCGTTATTACGTTTGATGGGAGTCACGTGTTGCCAAACCCACCAATTAACATTTATTTCTACTAATAAGCATGTATTTTACGTTACGACACAGGGTAGAATTACTGGACGACCCTCGGGCACCATTAACGCATGAAAGTCATAACTTCCATCATTTTCAGAACTTTAGATTCAATTTAGTAGGGGTTCCTTCTGGACGGGGATAAAGAATGGCCAATTCCCCTTCCCTTAATTGAAAATAGACTTATAATAAAAATCATCATAATGCTAAATAATAACTCGATTAACGATTAGTCCTATGCGAATGTAGTGCATTCGAAAGGGAAAATCCCTGGTGACCGAGCTAATACATGTTAGCATAATTACGTTGAAGAGGAGTTCTCTAAAGAGGAGGGGACGATGGCGCCCTCGCACGTGATGAGCGGCAAATTCAAAATCCTGAAAAACGCAACCACGACTGATGGTACAGTACATGTACATGGTATTGGGACCTTGCCACGAAAGGGTCGCCACCTGGTGGTAATCTCGTATCGTCTGCTATA
>JAQGAF010006211.1:0-10593 GCA_034687865.1 Kryphioiulus occultus | reverse complement strand
TTTTTGGACACCCACCCAATTATGTAACTTGTAGGTTATACAGGACCTAGTGTACTATTTGTTATTGATTCTGCAATATGATGCTGATGACAGTGTTTTTGGTTAAGGAATTTCCACCATACCATTGCAAATGTGAACTGCCAGGCTCAGAATAGCTAATTTTGCATGTACATCAGTTTATGCTGTTGTCTATAGCTGCAACACTGCAGTAGAATTTTCCACATATCTTGGCCATTGCAAAACTGTGCATAACGCATGGAGAAAAACCCACGGACCCTCTGTACCAGTTCGTAACACTTTCATGAGGACCCACCCACCCCCTGGTGCATTACATAATATTTGCACGGCTCCTTATATAGGGAAATTATCCAACAGTAGTGGCCACTTGCGAGCAGAAAATGAAAGTTATGATTGAGAGATGTCAGAGAACCTTAGAGGACGGTTTCGTAAATCTGAAAGCTTTACTTTGTGGGTGTCCTATCACCATGTTTACATGCAGAATTTAAATCACTTTAATCTAAGTCAGCCGTGCATGTAAACGAGCTTCGTCGACCTAGACTTTAGTCAAAGCAGACTTGATTTGAGAAACTGCATGGGGGTTGTTGTATTCAAGACACCCGCTTTATGCAAGTAGCAACTACCATGTAAACACTTGTCTATAAAGAGGTGTTTACCTTAAACGGATTGAGGTAAATATAAAACCAGTTGCAGCGAAGCTCCCCATTCATGTAGCCTCGCAAACGTATGGGCACAATGGAATGTGAAAATATGCTGTAGATGGTTTAGCAAACCCAAAGCTATCCCAACTGTTCCCGATGAGAAACTTTATGCGTTTCCATGTTCTTGGTCTCACTGCTTTGGTTCAAGATGGGTTTTATTAACGTTGCCTTAACTTAACGTCTGCATGCAAACGTAGAGCTTTTGAATTGTAGAAAACGACAGTTGCTATCAAGAGTTAATGAAGATGTTTTACGAGCCTCTGTTAATACATGTAGTTCGTCTGTGGTATCAAAATTGACCGAGGAAAAACTGACGCACATTAATCCTGTCTGGTAGTAATTCAGTTGCTTGCTGTTGATCTGACATTTGCAATGATTCTCCATAACCGTTTGTGTTGGACAAGATTAAATAGTTTAAATTAGTTTCCTCCTTTCAAATTGAGTGCACCAAATGTGGCAATAAAAGCACTTGTACAACACTAATGTTGCTGGGATGTCTGGCGCAGAATCGCATACCAGCACTCAACTGATCGAGTCAGTTTGAAATTGTGTGAATTACTATATGCAAGACTATCTGAAGGAAAAGTACAAGTGAAAGTCACTCAACACACTCAGTCCCTGGTCCAAGTTCTAATTTTAGCCCTTGACAGGTTTTACTCCTGAAATCTTTATGAAATCGCCCCAAGGTTGTTTCTATTGCAACTTTGACTCTATGCTCACAATGGTACACACAATACACTTGTATATTGTAATGGATGATGCATCACATGTTGGTTTGCATGTTTATATTGTTTATTCGTAAGATTGTGACATTTGCCACTGCCTTGCCATCTACATGAACCCTGTTGATGAAGCTGTATTAATTATTCATTTTCATTTATGTCATACACTTATTAATGTTTTGCTCTGTTCAGATTTATTGAAGGGAGTGTCCTAAAGGAACTGCAAATATTCATAATTGTGAAGAGCATGACACTGCAGTTGGGTATCCCCTTGGATCTTGCCATGTCGGTGTTGAAAAAAGTCCATCAAATCGTGTGTGCCTAAACAACATTAAAGCTGTCTGCCGCAAAGAAAGCCAAAATGAAGGAGGAGCCGGAAGCCCGACCGGCGGTAATTATCATGTTTTCTCCATATTTGGGTTTTTAAGTTATGATAACAAACCATTTAACCATTTAACACCATTAAAACAGTTACAGTGTCAGCCATTGGGCAACCTTGGGAATAGGCAAATATAGTATTTGTGACCCCTTTTAAATAAACTTGATAAGGGTTTGTTAATTAGTAGAAAAGTGTGAAAACATTCATATATAACTAATCCATGGTAAAATCTAGCAAAATGCCAAAATTGCATATCCGTATTAATAATCATGCGACCAACTTCATTTCCAGGAACCGGTTATGCCGGTAAAGTGTAGATCCGAGCGTCGGGCTGCTCAGATTGCATCTACGAAGATTGCGGAGTCCGCTAAGATTTTGGCTTCTTCAAAAATCATCGCCACTGGCAGGTCACCCGGGGCATCGGCAAAGGACCCCACTTATAACGTGAGAAATCCTCGAGGAAGAGGCAGAGGTGGGGGCAGTGGCAGGGGCAGGGGAGGAGCGCACTCAGCTCCAACGCTTCTGCCCAAAATCCCAGTTTTGGTGTTCAACCCATCCACTGGTTTGACGAGCCCAATGCAGTCATTCATTCCGGCGTCGGCGATCAACACTTATGGGACTCCTAGTGCTGCTGCACCTCGGTCTAAACCCGTGGTTTTGACAGCGGTGAAACCCGCAACCCCTATGGTGGTTTCTACCCCACCGACAAAACGAAAAAGTACCGGCAATTCTGGTAGCTCGAAACATTCAACGGGCTTGATCATGGAGTGTGAAGACGATGCGCTGACGCCGATCCAGTGGTCGACGTTCAAAAAAGCAGAAAACGATTATTTGGAAGTGCTTCGCAAATTGTCCAAGTGGAAAAGCAGACCCGATGTTGAAATTGTTCGCTTGGGACCAGATGATCCTATTCCGCCGGTTCCCGAATTTTTATCCGTCAGGGAAGCTGCCAAACTACCGTTGTCCAGCGTGACTGCGGTGTACGAAAGCCTCAAACCGTCTCAAAATCTCGGAGCAAAGACTACCCAAGTTCCTGTTCAGGTAAGCAGCATTTGCACTTCCTTCAGTTAAATTAAACACAACATTTGAGAGTGATAAAGACTACCAAAATTTGTTAGTTTCAGGAGTAGGCCTACATGTAGCCATCATTGTCACCAACTTTTTAAAAATACTAGTAAACGAAGAAATACGTCTAATTCAGAATTGAATATTGTTATTTCGTAGGCAGTTATGTATTTTTCATCATGTAAAATTTTCTCAAATTTTCTGCAACGTGTTTTCTTCTACTAACGATTTTCCATAGCCTATGTCATATTTGGGAAGAAATGATGAGTTTTTATTTTGGAGGCTTGTTGCCTGTGTTTATGTTATGTGTTCACCAATAACATCTCAGACTAATTGATTGTACTATTTGAATTGGAGCTTGTCTGATTTAACATTGAATTTTGGACACCAGTGAATTTTTACTTCGTAAACGTTTGAATCACCACTATCAGTTGACTGTAAATGTATTGGATTTTCGGCTGTTTATGTTGCAGAACCATATTTTGTAAAAATTGTACAGTTTATCGATAGCATGGATTCTCATGGATTCTAAGGGAGTTGTATGTTGGGATAAATCCAAGCCCTGCAATTTTGCAATGTTGTCATCCGATTTCACTTCAGCAAAATAGCTTTTGGATATACGCCCGTATTCAACTGATATCAAATTTACGAACAGTTCAGTTGTTCATTCCTAGTTATCGTTTTATTTGAAATTTCAGCTGCAGAAAAACACTGTGATTTCTACTGGTCAAACGCAGCTAATTATTAGGCCGGTTCCTCAGCCCAACACAGCAACATCTAGTAGTGGACCACAAGGTATGACCTAGTCGCAATTGACATTTTTTTGCCGATATCAAACCTTTAATGATAAATGTTTATTTACTTGATTTTCTGTTTATTTGATTTAGCCTCCGTTGCGTCAACACTGGTAAGCTCAGACTTTGTTTTGTTAATTTCCATTCTAGGCCTTGCATATTCAAGTCCTTTATTAAGATGCATATTTGTGTTCGTCTTATCAGCTGTGCAAATTTATCATGAGAGCAGACTTTGGTGGAGTCCACTGTATTATTGTGTAAAGTTTGTCTTTAGAAAACATCAATTTTAATTTTCAACCTACACTATATTAACTCCAGTAATTTCACACATTAAAGGTGGAAATAGATAAGGCGCGGAAGCGGGTAAAAATCGAGCGAAGCGTGTAAAAAGAGTTTTGCCCCTTCGAAATAACACAAGGCGCGTGCGATGTTGCCAGAAAATCGCGCAAAATATCGCTTCCGCGCCTTATCTATTTCCGCCTTTACTATTGATGAGTTACTATTGATGCACAAAGCGGGCCACGGCACATCCAGAGGAACTTGTGGCATTGCAGTGCAAATCTCTCTCGTAAAGCTCGAAGAGACAAAAAAATGCAACATCCCATGACTGTGTGGGGTTCACTGAAGTATGTGTTTAATTTAAAGTGGTGAGACAATAATAGGAGGTTTTTGCTGGCAAGTTGGAAGCAGACAGGCTTCCTTTTGCCTGGGCGCATATTAGTAATTTCAAATTTCATACAGGTACAAAAGCCAGGTTCCCGGTGTTACCCATGCACATGCTCTGCACTGTTACTCTGGGTGCATGCCCGCACATGCCGCGAGATCGTGCCGTTATTGGTTAGCACCTGATGTTGCATTTGAAATTTAGGATTGTTTTTGACCACCCACATTGCTATTTTTGATCATTAACATATTCGTAATTGAAAATTGATGCGTCCGATTGAAAATGTTCAAACCGCGAGAAAGTGTTGCAAATTGAATCGCTGTGAAGAACTTTTAATGAGGGCAAACGTTGACCGAGAACAACTTTTGCCAAGTTTACAATTTCAGTCAGTGGCGCTTCTAAACAAAGTCAGGTATGTAAACTAAGTAAAGTCGCTATTTCATTCATAAAATTGTCAGATGAAAGACTCGCATTGTACCTGTATGAAATCTGAATGTACGTGCATTCCTACGTTTCAATCCTGGGTTTTTATTATAAAACATACGCATTTGGGCACTGTTTGACATGGTGACTATCAACCTGGTAAACCTTGAAATCCTCGAAACCTCAGGGAATTTTATATTCAACATAGAAAACCTGGAAAGTTCAGGGAATTTTGAATTGAAACCTGCATTTTTCCACATCAAAATTTGTATTTTTAATGTTTAATTTTATTTTGAGAAGTTAGTGTAATTGATTTGCCTGGTGTAGTCTATGAACCTAAAATCCATTATTTCTGGTAGTTTTTCAAAATGTTCGTAAATTCCAT
Source organism: Kryphioiulus occultus (assembly GCA_034687865.1). Classification (NCBI taxonomy): domain Eukaryota; kingdom Metazoa; phylum Arthropoda; class Diplopoda; order Julida; family Julidae; genus Kryphioiulus; species Kryphioiulus occultus. The sequence continues at coordinate 5,442 of JAQGAF010006211.1, read as the reverse complement.
CATTGGGATATGTTTGGTCATTATTATTATTACAAAATATTGTTTTTAATTGAATCGTGGCACACATTTAATCAGTAAAATATATTTTTGAAACTGGGAAAATTAAAATATGATCCTGGAACACTTAGGGAATTTCGTTTTCACAAATTAGTAGTCACCATGTACCCTAAGATTGGACTTACGAAAAACTGTCGAACGTACTGGCCATTTTATGAAAAATCATTTTTAAATACTCCGGTTATACAAACTCGACCAGTTATTAACATGGATTTTCTTTACTTTTCAGCGGACAGGACAAAGAGTCAGGTTATTACACCTCTACGGCAAGCCGAGAAGAACTGCGAACAAGAATTTTGCAGCGTCGCTTTTTGCAAATGGCCGGAACATCGAGGAAATTTCTACTGTTCTTAGCGTCACGCCGGCCGTTATCGAGGTGTATCTCATAGATTCCGTCTTCTTGGAAGAAAACGTTGATTACATGCGACTTTGTCATATCCTTAAAGTTAATAAAAATATGATTGACCACGTTAACAAGGTCATACGACAGAATGCTGGCATCAGCCTCGCGAAATTGCAGGCCACGACTATGTATTCGTACAATCAGATACGCTTGTGCGTTGCAGTGCTCCACCATGGATTAAAGTGGAAAGTTGGGTGATTACAACATTACGCAGGCTGTGAAAATTTGAGACATGCATTCCAGTTATGCCAACTTTCAAGTAACTTTATAAGCAGTTCTAGATTCCTTTCCCAAACATGGTCTTAAAAACTGAGTTATGATACAAAGTTGGGACTTAATTCATGAATACGAACACGTATATCTTTAAATTTAATTTTCTTCCATAGTTTTCTATGTCATAATAGTCTTCCAATTGTTTTTGCAGTGTGTTCCACAGCAGGCTTCCTAAAATAATCAGGCTGTCAAGTGATTCCTATATTTGTGAGGTAGTCCTATATATACGACGTTTTCTTAAATGTTAGTATTTACACACATACAATTCTTTAGAAAAGAAATCTGAAATCCATCATTTATGTCCTAGTTTTTGTAAAAAAGTGCTATTTAAAAAAACGTCTATAGCTTTCTCTTGCATATTTAATATTCCTAAACATGTCTTTAAAAATGCATTATGGCTAAAGGGTTTCTTTAAATTTCGCCTACTGCGATCCATTAAATGTTAATATTTACACTAGTATTTCTAGTTTTTGTAAAAAAATATTTGCATGTGGCATAGACTGAAAATTTAGAAGAAAAAAAATCAGAGCGTTTACAATTAAACCATAGGAAACGCTCTAAGATGCAGTAATTTACTGATTTTTTAAAGAATAAATTCCTATATTTTTTTCATTTTTCCTATATTTCCTATATAATTCGACCTCCGTACTGCTTGACAGCCTGAATGATTTTTTTTAAAAGCTAAATATGTATGGAAATAATGTTTGATTTATACTTTCGATATTTATCCATTTTTAAAGTTTTATTTAATAATTTATTGCAAAATTATATGCATAAGAATATCAGTTTCCTGCTAATTGTCTTGTGAAAACAAAACCAACCGTATCATACTTCATCAGCACAGTTGATGCTTGGATCGTTGGAAGGATATCTAAACATTCAAATTTCCACTAATCCAGGAATAATTTATAAACAGTTGAAATGACTGTGGATTGTATTTAAATTTGTAAATTTAAATTGTATTTAAAGATTGTATTTAAATTTAGGTTATGGGAGAAGCATGAAAAGTACAAAAAACTCCCCGGCATGAGGTTATTATCAGTCAAGATAATTTGCACGATACTAGATAATGTTACACAATGTCTGGTTTTACTTCGTTTGCCTCTTAGTCATCATTATCCCGGTCAAACCGAATGCCAGTGCAGTACAAAAAAGTTCAACAAAATATTAATAAAGAGGTAAAACCTACGTTGAAGATATAATATATATCTTGATATAACATTTCTTTTGTTATAAATTAATCGTAGTTGCCGTTTGTGTGAAATGTTTATGGAAAAAATGGTGAAGCTTTAGTACAAGTATATAGCCTCCATCCATCCTGATCCCAGTATCCATTTTATTAGTTCCACATTGTTGAAATTTCTTGATTTGCGTTGGAAAGATTGAATTCAAAAAGCTTCACCAATTTAAGAACTGACAATGCTACTTTAATTGGTGAAACACTCTAATCTGATTGTAATTGTTTAAATGGAAGCATATTACCTCATATCAAATGTAGTTTCTTCAATTTTGCAACATGTGATAAGTGTGAGGTAATACGGTACATTTACAGAGATTTACAGGCAGTAAAAATACTGAAGTCTAATCAGAGCCGCGGTTTTCAAGCATTGAAAACATGACTCACAAGTTATTAAATTTATAATTTTATTTTTTTTGTTAAGTTAAATTTTTGGTTATACGTAGATTGTCAATTTTGGTTCGATCCAATCTTTCCCCTATTGCTTCTTCGTCAGTTTACGATTGCTTAAATTCTATCGTCTAATTATACCAACGACTATATTTGTTGATTTTAATCTATTCTTCAGTTTACGTGAATGTCCAGTGCAGTTGTACAAGATGTATGAATGTATTTGTACATTAATGAAAAATAAAGAAAATTGTATCATTGCGCCCTTTTTCATTTATTTGAAGTTGACAGTAGATTTCAACATTGTCACTAATTATATTTCTTACAGGATACTTTTCTTGCAGTTGCATTGATATTTGATAACATGAAAATGTTGTGCCGACAATCTTTGTTTAATATAATTTGCTTATTGACAGTTTTTATTTCTTCTATTTTAGGAAATGTCAAAACTCAGCGCAGAATCTTTTTCGTATAAACTGAAGCACATCTTCATCAGGTATCCCGAGATAAGCATAAGATTATCGCCGCAGAAGTCGTTACCACACACAGTGCTTTCATCTAAGAAAGACGAACTAGGTAAGTTAAACATTCATTCATAACATCTAGCTATGTTAGGCTAAAATTTACAGTTTGTTTCCTTGTTTAATTGAGAAATCACCGCTTGTAATATCATTAGGTTAAAATTTACCTATTATTAATCTTTTAGTTATCTTTGTCTATGTTATTTTTAATTTTTGTTTCCATTAGACTTGTTATACAGGGTACATACTGTCTGGGAAATGAAATGTGGACATTTTGCCCAAAAAGTCAGGTGGGAGTCACGGATAACTTTCAAAAAAGTTGTAATTTCAATTTTTTGTCTGGAAATTTTAAATTTATTTTTGTGAAGAATACCCTATAAATTACACCTGCAATTCGTTATTTCCACTAAATTTTTAAAAAATTTCGCCTACGGCGTTCTCTTAAATGTCAATTTGCAGGCATTGCGCTTATGTTAATATTAACACCCATATCATTTTTTTAAAGAACAGTAAGCTCATTGACTTCAATCATTTGTGGTCTATTTTTTTTGTAAAAACTTTGCCTATGGCTTAATTCAGTTCTAAAATATATGCACTGTCGCGGCGAATGAAAATGCGATTTTTTTTTCAATAAATATTAGATGAAATTTTTGAAAAAAAATCACATTTACATGTGAGAAAATTGAAAAATATTAGATACATATACTTGAATGGGCAAAGTGTGGAAAATAAATTTAATTTTACTTACATGTGATATTTTTTATTTGATAAGTCAGAGAAATTGATCAGATTTGGTCAGGGAATGACAGGGAAATTGAGGTTCAAGTTTGTAATATAGCATGCAACATAATGGTAAAATTGCTGCGATTAATATTTTTATCCCCACATGTAAATCAGTACTGCTCAAACTCGTACGTCATTTTGCTTTTCAGATGCGATGTTCAAGACGCTTTCGTCTTCTGGAAGGCTGGCAATGGAGAAATGGATGCTGGAAAAAGGCCTGTTCGGTGCCACTCGCTATTGCCTGTTTCATTCGAACGTGCAGATGAAGTTGATGTACATGTCGTGTTTGAACGACAAGCTGCGTAAAAGCGGCTACAAGTGGTGGTGTCCGAACTGCGCTGTGATGGTGCCGGTGACTCAGGGCAGCTTCTTCTCCAAGTGGAAACACACCCATCACGAGATACTGAGGCTTATCTACCACTGGGCCTGCAACACGGAAATGCAGACCGTCATCGCCGAGTACACGCTCAACGGCGAATTGGTCAGTTCCGTGTACACGGCCCTGCGCTCCATCTGCAACGCTCAGTTGATGCAGTGGCGTCTCGGAGGAGTCGGTGGCAACACGCATTCGGTAGAGGTTGCGTGGCTGCAGATAGGAAACTGTCAGGACTTCGAAGACATCAGCGTTTTCTGCGCTTACGACAGAGCCACCAGATTGGTCATCTTGGGCGCAGCCGCCACATGTGCCGTGAAGACGAAACTTTCGGTGTTGCTCAGGACGCTGGTAGCCAAAGAGTCCGTGATCGTGGGGGATCGTGCACTCCTGCAGTATCTGCCGCAGCACTTCAGGTCGTCGTTTGTTTGCAGCCCTTCGATGGGCACGTGCGCTCATCAGAACGCATCCTCGTACCTTAGGGATCAAGTGGCTTGCTGGCTGAAAGGGCACATTGTCCGCCTCAAACTGCAAATGATTCAAGCGCTGTTGGACGAGTTGTCGTGGAGGGAAAAATTTGGGCAGAATCCGCTCGACGCTTTCACCAATGTCATATTGCACATTAAACAGGCCTACGTTTGCTCAGGTATGTTCACTCATAAGTGATTCCTATATTGCTAGTCCTATATTTTTAGAAAAATTCCAATATTTTACTGCAAACTGATGTAGCAAAGAAAAATAGTGCAGATACTTGCTAAAATTCATCATCTGAGATCTGGTTAAAATGGTTTTGTTTAAAAAAAATTGCCTACAGCATTCTGTTGATTATTAATAATTTTCAAAATGTTTTAAAAATGCAAAAAAAACTTCGCCTACGACGTTCTCTTAAATGTTATATTTACGCACAATTTTTTTTAGAAAAGAAATCTGTAATCCATCATTTGTGGCCTAGTTTTTGTAAAAAGTGCTATTTAAAAAAATTGTCTATGGCATTATCTTGATTATTAATATTCCCAAGAATGTCTTTAAATTTCACCTGCGTTCTTAGCAAATTTATTAATAGAATTATGGGTTAAATCATTTTTTTTTCAGTATTACTTCTCAATATTTTTCAGAGATAGTGTGAAATCCATCATTTGTGATGTTGAGTTTCTAAAGATATTGCCTTTGGCGATATTACTATTACTAAACAAATTTTTGTACGGCATCATAGACGAAAACCTATCATTTAATATCTAGTTTTTTTAAAACAAGTTCGTGTATAGTGCTCCTTATAGAATTAGTATTTCTTAAAATGGCTCAACTCCGCAGCAATAAAGTATTGTACAGGGTGAGGCAAAAAGATGTTAACACCTGAAACACCGCATCACTCACGTCATCGCTGGAATTCCTTGGTTACAGGGTT
>JAQGAF010006210.1:0-10595 GCA_034687865.1 Kryphioiulus occultus | reverse complement strand
CCCCCCCCCCCCCCCCCCCCCCCCCCCCCCCCAAAGGGCGTGTCCGTCTAACATTACCAAAGAATTTATAGGACAAAAGAAAAATTTGCAAGCGGTCCAGTCATGCCAACCTGCGTTGAAGGGAAGCCCACTTTAATGGGGAGGTGTGCACATATCCTACAAATGCCGAAAGTTGCTTATTTTTCTCAGTCTTTTACAGGTGTACACCTGTAAGGGTAGGTGTGTACATTTCCTACTAATACCTTCATCTATCCTAAACCGGAAAGCAGTAATGCACGATGACATGCTATCAGTAGCACGGGCATTGGAACCACGATGCAAACGTTTCTAAATTGCCCTACATCTGCACTACTGAAATATTCATAGCAAATTAATAAATGAACGCAATGATTGCCATGGCAGTTTATAGGCACCTTTCCAAGGGGAGGGCATGCACTTTTGCGAATGATGGCTGATATGTTGCCTTGAACTTTATCGATATTGATCCTCCACTGTCTAATCCAAGCGCCATTAATGGGGAATTTTGCAAAACTTTTGCGAGTGTTTATACTTGGACTAATTTCAGTGTAGAAAACATGAATAAATATTCACATGTTATCACTGTGACACTGGACGTGTTTTGTATGAATTTACGATAAACAAAAGTTTAGTATGATCGTACGCTTTGGATTATACGCTTTGGTTTATAATAATCATATCAATATAAAACATGTATGGGGTTTAAATAGACACTTAAATATTTTCACGTTTAAAAGAAATCTGTTTGGTTGACTCTTCGTGACAGTTATTTGGAATGAATAACGGTTGAATTTCTGGCCCAGCTCGGATAATGGTCGACGTGATATATGGCTACGCCAAGAGTGTTAATCATCAAAAACATGATGGTCACGGTGAGTAGGTTGGCCAGAAGCCCAGTTTTAAGCTAAGGATGAGATTGGACTTTGTGATTAAACTTGGCTTACAAATTCGATGTAAATTTTTGGGGAAAAAATTGTAACAGACCATGGTGGTCATCTTGAGCTTGCCTGTCCTGTACGCCATCGAATTGGGCCCCGAAGCCACCGGAAGTGTGAAAGACAACGTGGAAGATATAGTGACGGCAATCATGAAATACAATGGATTTATATGCAAATCTGTGGCCTGAAAGGTGTGGAAATACAAATACAAAAGTAATATGAATACAAAGAAATGTCGATTTTCCTGCAATCATCAAGTTATGGCAAAGCATTGCCAAGCATTATAGGGTAGGAGGAATGAAGGTCTATTTCAGCTTACCAAATCACCGACTACTGGTAAGAGGACTGCAGCCACTGATGAATTGCTGAGTATTTCGGAAATGATCGATGATATCAGTGATATGATGTAGCAGATAAGGGGAGCAGGTAAAGGCGACAGGATTGACAATTGGATCCCTAACCAGTTTGTTAATCTGGATTTCTAAAGTTATATTTTTAAGAATAAAATATAAAATTTCTGAAAGGAATGTTTGATTCTTCCATATCAAACTCCACAATAATTAATTCAGACACTTAACTCAGCGGCTTCCGCAATTGCAAGCCCAGCCCCTTGGAGTAGCAGAATGTCCCATGCAATTTTCTTCTCAACAACTGTCCAATCAACTAGCGTGAAGCCATTTTCTAGATAATTAAGCGTTTATACAATTAAGTTATACAATTTAATTGGCTTAACACTGTGAAATAATTACTATGGATTAAGACTGTATTTTATTCCCCAGCATCCGTTTCAATAGCAATTTCGATCATAAATTTTACTATAATGTAGACTTACTCCTTGATAGGGGCCATCTTGAAGGCAGAATACACATCAGAACGATTATTATATAGGCCGGAGTGGAGTCACTTATATCACTGAAACGAGAATGGCAATTTCGATCACGACAACCAAATCCAATAATAGGTATTTGTGGAACATAGAAAAATTATTTGATATTATATTAACACTTGATGTTTGCATCATCATGAGATTGCAAGGTTAGAGCATACTACATGTATGGCTGATGGTGGGATACTTACTTGGAAGTGTTAATTAAATTTCGCCATCCAGGCATAAAACCAGGCTGCCGAAAGAACCATAAAAGTGTCAGAACCAAAAGGCAACACAATACTGAGGCTTCATGATAACTACGAAGAAAATAAGCACATTATCGATAGAATGAAATTGAGCAAATAAATATGTGAAGAACTTAGCTAAATTTTATTAACTGCCAAATATAAACATTGAAAAATACAATTTCAAATCTAAATACTTTACTTACGTAATGCTTCCAAGCTCTTCGTAATACTTCGTAAGCAGAATTTTGACGCCTGCCCTTCGTTTTGCAGACTGCTTCTTCACTCTTAATGATTACAAATCGACATCATTACTACATGTAAATTTCGGCAATTTCTTCCTTCTGCTTGAATTTTAGCATGAAACTAATAAAAAAGTTCTGGTCATTGGTGTTGAAGATAGACCGACTACCATCAAATTGATTATCGGTTATAAAAGACGTAAAAAATTGCTTACTTGCAACCAAGCGTCAATACTTGTAGCAAGCCACAGAGAGCCAATGCGGACAAAACCATGGTAGGAATTCCCATCAACATCCAGTAGGCATAACTCACTTCCGGAACTTCTCCATACATTCTTCAATTTACAATCGGAAAATATAACAATCAAATCAATTTGTGTTTAATATAATTTTTGTAAAATTTCTAAAATGATCCTTACCCAATAAATATCTCCTTAAACACCAAATTTGTGGTGGAGCCTGTCAGTGTACCTATTCCACCAATGGCCGAAGCATAGGCCACCGACAATATTAGGCATCTTTCAAGTTTGTTTACCCTATTAAAGACCAACATTTGGATTGAAAATGATTGACAATTAGGTAGCAGAGTGGAATTAAATGTCAAAAAAATTGTTAAACCATTTACCATTTTTCTTCTGCATGGGAATTCACCTCGTATTTCTCAGAATGTTTTAATTTCCCTAGATAAGGAAGGATAATTCATTTATTCTGTAAAGGCCACTCGAAACACCTTTTTGCTCCAAATTTGGGTTTAGTACATATGGGTTTAGTAGGACGTAATATTATAATGTCATTATAACGAATTTAATGTCTCAGCTACAGCTGATGATATAAATGAGTCATTTGTCAACGGATTTCCACATTCAATAATGATCTGTAAATGACTACTTTATCAGACCCCAAATGGTGGGAACAAAATGATTTAATGACCAAGTATTGACGTCATTTCCGATTTCCGCAAAACGTAAAATCACTCGTCACACCTGTGAAGCGAATAGCCTCTAAAGTCTCAAAGTTGCATAAGTTTGGAAACTTAGGGATAAATTCCTTACAAGTTATTGGAGCTTCTACAAAATTTAGAGGAAAACGCATATGCAATTTTTGCTGCATTTACCGATGCTCGACTCTATTACATCCAAATCGATTGGCTGAACTGGCATCTGGTCATCGGCGCTGGACCTGGATGGCTCTTCAGTTCCATCATCAATTGCATTCAGGTGCCGGACAATAGCCGTTACAATTGGCAGCATTACAGCGCAAGCCGTGGTGTCCATAATCCACGTGGACAGGCACATGGTGGCCAGCATGACGCCCAGAAGGAGTCTTGAGAAAAAACAAGATTCTAAAAAGGGCCAAACTAACTGAATCCCAACGGATTCTTGCAGTTTGCTTACAATCTTGGACTTGTGCCTATCTTCAACAAAATGAGCAAAGCAATTCGCTTGTGGATCCCACTCTGCTCCAATGCCACACCAGCAATCAGGCTTGCCAAGAACACGGCATTGGCATCCTAGAAGAAGGCAAGATAATTTCTTGCAAATTGTACATCTTGGTGTCAATGTCAATTGTGCCTGCGAATATGTTGTTGTGCACTGCTGTGAAATTTACTCGGTTCTATTTGAGCGGGTATTCCATTGGAGATTGTCCAAATAAGGCAATTTATCACGAGAAACACCATAAGGGTGCCACAAGGATGTTGTTGAGTTAAGATCAGAAAGAACAGGAATCGGCAGGAACGCTTGTATTGACAAAGTACTGCAGAAATATATTTAGCAGTATTACTAATTTATTTTCGAACCCGATATTTTCAGGATGGTAAAGCATTTCGATGTACATTTCTTGCAAGTTTTTTTGCAAATCTAAATTCATCCAATTTTACCGCAATGCAATATTGAAATTTTTTTGGTATTATGTAGGAGTCGATCCCATCAGAGACGGGCAAATCATGATTTATGTGTATTTAACGGTCAACTTGGATAAAATTCATGAACTGATATGTGGCGACATCTCACCTTAAACTAACAAAAGATTTATATTATAAATACATACAGTTACATACACTACTACCGCCATGTTAACTTTTATGCATAAGAGTTAAACGTGGAGGTGGCAGCGTGATGTTTGAGGCTGTATATGGGATACATATATGTGAATGATTTGGGCAGGAGGAGACATTGAACGACTCCTCCATTGTAGGTTTGCCATACATTGCCATTATTTTTTTTGGCAGCGAAAGTCTTATTTTTTTTTAAAGTCATTCTTCATTTTCCAAATGATTTTTGTTGTTGTTATGTGAACTAAATAATGTACATAACATAATACAGGTACGTTTACAATTTTTCTCCTTTTATTATATTGTGAACGACATTTTTCATTCTTTGCCAATACTTTTTTAACCCACTGTAATTAGCCTACTCAATCGAACTTTTTCAAGCAAAACATGATGCAAAATATGAAAAATAAAAACAGAATTACGCGCGTTGTTTCATGTCTACGATCGCTGCAGCTCTAAATTCATCCAATAAGCTTGATCATTTCGAAATTATTTCCTTTATATTTTGGAATTTAAGCAATATTCGATCAAAAATTAAATTTACAGAAGTTGCCGTCAGAAATATAGTTAACCTTGAAAAATTCATTGGTCCTTGATCGGTATATACATTTTTTTAAAGAATAGTGCGGTTTTCCACAACTTTTAAGATGTTGGATATAAAAACTGGAACAGTTTAAAAGCATCGAAGTAGTCCCATGCATGGTACATGCATTTTTTAGCCGACAAACTCCATCAAACCATACACACAAGTGGCAATTTTTTAACGAAACAAATGGTTTAAAAAAGAATATTTGTATACCAGACAGAGAATATTTTTCATGTTTTTAAAACAATCGTGTACATATGGTGATAAGCTTTCAATATCATCACTTAAGCATTTTGTTCACTTACATTCATATATGTCCTGGAGACAGAATTACTTTCCAAAATCCCCATAAGTGGAAATGCAAATATTGGAATGAGTGAAACTGCTGCAAAATGGGTAGCATCGGTTACCCAATAAACCGCCATCACAATTATGACATATGCACATCTCGATTCCTTTTGAAAAAGAAAAAGCGATGAAGAGAAACTTATAACAAGATAAATGTAGTTTAATTACAGCCCATAAATAGCATAAATGAAAACGTGATATCGTCATGCTTACGCAAATGGTACTCATGTAATGTAAATTCTTATCGTTTGCGAGTATGATGCTTGATGACTTATGAAAGTATAAACTATATATTGGAATTTGCTTAGCTTCACTGATAAAGTCTGCAGTTCACGGTATATACCGGTACATGTACAAGCTAGGTAATGTTCGATGTCAAATATTGAGAATTTTTTTCAACTTGTGGCCCCAGTAATACTGTTGAATTGTAAAATAATTTTCACAAGACATTTTGCATGCATGTGCGAGTAATTTGAAAACATCAAGAGGCCTAACATTGTTTGCTTAGTGCTGGATAGAAAAACAAACCACACTATATTGTGAATAAATGGTTGTGCTCTTTCTGGAATCGTTTTGTCACAAATAGTCTGATGACTGTTAGTGCAGACAAATGCGTGCAGTGAAATTAAAAAATGTAAAACTTACACTAGAATCGATCAGCAGTATCATGGGTAACAAAACTAACGGTGTCAATATGAGAATCAAATAGTTTTGGTACAATAAAAAACTATCCCTCAAGAATTTGAAAAAATGCATTTTGAAAAGTACAATGCTTGCGAGCACAACGGAGAAGATATTGATATTGCGGTCTGCCAAGAAAAAGGACGAACTCTTCAATATTTTTGGCAAGGTACCGTATAAGATAATGTCATTAAGATTTCATTTCTTGTCAACGCACCGTTCCGTAACACATTGCTTTCAATTGAGCCTAGTATAATTGCCATAATACGTTGCATAAAAAAACACGTTGCTCAATACTACAAAGTATTCGATTCGAATCGAACCTTTTATTTTTAATTAAGTATATTGTACGCAAGGAATTACACGAAAAAAAGTATACGTGCTATAACAGAACAATTTCATATTTTTTTTCGGATTTTCTTATACACTGTATCTCAAACTGTATCTGAACATTTAGTATCAGATTTTTTCCACACAGAAATTAATTTTTTAAGCCATTATTTAAGCAAATTTCTATCTTTTTTTCTAAACAATAGTAACAATTAAAAATTGAACATTATCAGCGCCTCGTAAAATTTTACTCTAATAATTAAAATAAAAAAAAATTATCCCCTTAAGCGTAATATTTTCAATTGCAGTACCCTTCATAATTTTATCTGTGTTGTAAACTTATGAAATCCAGCTACAATTTTAACCTTAGTAATAACCTTAGTCTCACAAGCTTTGTAAAACTGGTCGAATTACACACGTACTGTATATCGTGCAAACACTACAATTTAGATCTCGATGATGCAAATTTACATGTAGCTAGTTTTAGAAAATTTAGCTGTATGTTTCAAAATTAACTGCAAAATTTAGTTATTATTTCAACAGCATATGGCTTTTGGAAAGGCTCTAAAAGCTAAGCCAAATTCCGCTATAGAGAGGCACCGCTATGCAGGCACCCTGTCCCATGCCCCAGGGAGATGTTCTTGTAATCCCAGAAAGCTGACAAATAGATGATGTTTTTAGAATCGAATACAATAAATTAAAGTCAGCAAGGTATATTCCCCCAAAGACATAATTAACTCGTAACAACTGCCAAATTTGTATTTTGAAATTGAGTGGAAAAAAAACTGTGAAATGTTAGGTCGATGGCAAGCGTCTAACATCCTTTAAACACCATCGATTTCGAGTACAGCCTTTTACATTTTTCTGAAACGCAATAATTGCTTAAAAGGTGGACAATCACAACTTTTAAAACCGCAATTATACCTTAAAATATTGAGGTAATTTTTTTTATTTGGCAAATAATCGGTGATATTGCATTATCTCAATGGATTGATTTATACTTTTATTTATACGAAATTCCTGGAAAAAAATATTAATTTCAAATGGAAAAAATGCAGCTTAAAAGCAGCATTTCAAATTACTTTTGATAATTTTTAACTTTGTCGAAAACATTTCAGCAAAAAATAAACAAATAAATATTTTACACCCCCAGGAGAACAGCGACGCAAGTGCAAAAATTATGATTCCTCAAAAAAATAATATTTTAATTTTTGTTAGCTAAACATGGCAAATGGAGCATTGGCACATCATGGCAATATAAGCTTACAACTGCATATTTTACATGTTTTAATAATTGAATTGCCAATAGGCCTACATGTACTGAACATGGAAAGCGCCCGCAGATAAACTAGAACACAAATTATAGAATATTGGCCACTTTTTCTATAAATTCTATTCAGAAATTTTTCGTTCTTGGAGAATTTTTCTTGGAGAACAGCAAGTTGTTTTTGTAGCAATTTTAAAAATAAGGGGAATACTGAACACAACTTTATTTTTGAAAAAACTAGAGCAACAATAACGCCAGATACAAGATAGGAAAAGATTAGTATTTCTAACAAATTCCCTATAAGAAAAGCATACCCTTTGTCATTAATATTACAAAGCTGCATTTAAAATCTATAGGCTCTGCCGCTATGGTTACATTTTTAAAGACTTTATCTATGGCATCTCAGTTAGCAATATTACGACATTTTTATAAAGATGTGGATTAAATAAAATACTACTGCGTTCCCTTCATTGCTAAGTTTTCAAAAGAATTTGTATAAAATGGCTAAAATGTTTGGAAGGCCGTACAATACTGATGACGAAACCAGACTATTTTTTGGAGTTTTGGCCATATTTATACATTTTATTTGAAAAACTAAATCACCAATATTATATTTTGTCCACTGGTCAGTGATCTCGTGGGTAAAAGAAGTCAGCCATCTGAGGACCCTACACAGCCGATAATAATGAGCACAGTATTGATAAATTACGTTCCATTACCATTACTGACGCTAATCCTAATTTTTGATAAGGCCATTCATACAATAATTTAACTTATTCAGGTAACCTGAAATGCTTCTGCTGCGTATGACCGCCTCTATAAGTTGGGCTAGTCTGGCAACATTTCCAGTCAAACTCATATCTACATTTTTTCGAATAATAAATAATTGTAAATACTGATTTGTTCATAACCATGAAGAATTAATCGTGGTCTAGGATAAGTGAATGTTTTAAACATTTTAAATTTAGCAGTGGTTGTAAATAAATGACTAAATTAAAAAAAAAATAAAAATACACTTTGTCCTATAGCTCACGATTCATTCGTTATGGTAACGAAAAAATTGCATCATAGAGGCGGTCATTTGCAGCAGAAATATATAGGGTGTTTTTTAGAAAACTTTTAACCTTAATTATTAAAAAATGGCATGAGATAGCGAAATATTGTTTGGGGGAACCTTTACCAACCGTTGGGAGATCCTTTGGGGGATCCATGCAAATGGCAGTGACCCAACACCTGACCCCTATTGACCCCAACTTAAAAATTTCAAATGCCAACCCATACCTTGTGATATATTCAATGAACTCCCATTATAAATGATGAATTTCGGCGAAAACGAAATTGAAATCGGCCCACCCAATCACTCGCTACGGCCAAAAATCTGGAAATTCAGTCTTTATTTCAAAATTTACAATTATTAGCGAAAAGATGGATTTACATGATGGAGCCTCTTGGAACCATTCACAACATTACTATTGTACATGAATATTTGATGTCAAAAATATGCACTTGCCAAGTTTTAGAAATTTATAAAAGCGAAAACTAAATTTTTCGTAATGGAACGGCTTGGCTTGTAATCCAATCAGTAATGTAATCAGGGCCAAGTAATTTGGCGGGAACAAAGTAAAATCGGTTGACCGGTAGCAAAGATATGATCGAAAATGATATTTAGTTGGATTATTCGTGGTATGTACCTACATGTAATGTAAACGTTTTACATGAGGGAGTCTGTTTTTAAGCCTTCATAAGTTTGCATTTAAATTTATAATTGCCTCAGAAATAATAGCATACATTTCCAGCACCTCCTTTGAATTATTTGTATGCAATGACAATCAGTTATGTATTATTCTTCTGTGGTTAACCAATGCTTTACGTACCCATCAGCCGATTGTACAAATTTGCATGTACTTTTGTTTGCACCAAATCACTCGGCATTCTGAAAACTTTCCAATGAAGGCCCACAAGGCATGAGTATCGTCCCATTACGAGAAATGCAATTTTCGCATTTTACAAATTTTCAAAACTTGCAAGTGCAACTTTCTGACGTTAAATATTCATGCACAATAGTAATGTTGTGAATGGTTCCAAGAGGTTTCATCATATAATTCCATCTTTTTGATAATAATGATGAATTATGAAAAAAATACTGAAAAACCACATTTTCGGGCGTAGCGACTGATTGGGTGGGCCGATTTCAATTTCGATTTCGCCAAAATTCATCATTTAAAATGGGCTTTCATTTAAGATATCACAAGATATGGGTTGCAATTTAAAATTTTTAAGTTGGGGTCAATAGGGATCAAGGGGTGGGTTACTGCCATTTGCGAATGTTTTACAAATGGTTCCCCCTACGGTTGATAAACATTACCTCAAACACGACTTCTGTATCGCAAGCCGTTTTTTAATAATCAAGATGGAAATTTTTTTAAAAAAATCCCTGTACATGTACTTGTATATTGGGTTATATATAGGCGGGTTACTTAAATTAGGGTATGGACTATGGATGGCCATAATTTACTGGCACTAACAGTGTAGGGTCGGCATCTGGATAACTTACTGTCAGTATAGAAATAATGACAGTAACATTGACAATTTACTCAAGGTCGACAATTAACCAGCTGCAAAAGATTCACAGCATAGCATTATGGCCTTGATCTATAATAATGCAAAGCTGACAAAAAAGTTCAAAAACGATCAACAAGAAAACAAATAAACTGCATACTCGTCAGTAGTAGGTATTACCGTCAGTAGGCCTATCGATTGAAATTCACATTATTATTGGCCGTGCAGGGTCAACATTAGGTGTTTCACTGTGTGGCTTACCTGCATGATGGTTGTATATACATATACATGAAATCCATCAGGATACTTACCCCTTTAACGGGCAGTTCCCCTCCCACCCCTGCCATGTTAAAATTTGTATACATATTATCTCTGCGAATAAGGAATAAATCGTCGTGATAACAATTTTGCTTGATAGTCTGGTTACTACTGGAGGCGACAATTCAACTTTAACTAATAA
>JAQGAF010006209.1:0-10599 GCA_034687865.1 Kryphioiulus occultus | reverse complement strand
GCACACTTATCCTAGCACCAGCGGATTGAACGTTATTTTGAGAGGCCCAGATATCTGGTCCACCCTGTATATGCCAACACCTAAACGATCAGTGGCTAGCCTGAAGTGGCATGTCATTCTAGCTAGATAAACTGCACATTATACATTAAAAAAAAATTTTTGCCACTGCTTACTTGATGCACATTTGTTGCAGAAATATGTGCTCAAATTCAGCAGTTTTTTTCTACACCTTTTTGGCGTCCCTGTCTATATTAATCTTCCTGAAAATTCTTACAGAATTATTGGCTTAAATAAATATTTTGATATATACTAGTAGTTTATCTGAAAATTTTACCTGCAGCGCTCATTAACCTATCAATTGAAATCTCTAGTTGTCATAAATATTTCACCTAGGGCGTTATTTATGATTTTGTTTTTGAAATCACAACTGCCTTTAGCGCTTAAAATGCTATTAATATTTCTGAAATTGGTTTTGCGTAAAATACTTTAAAATACACGGGCTGGTAATTAGCAAGACTGCTTTTTCCGGTTTCCTCTTGATTCAGCACATGTGCACACCACACAGATAACAGACTTGACCGCCTTTGGTACACCTGATAAGATATTTTTTGGACGTCCAGGAGGGGGGGGGGGTCAAAGCCAAGGTGCCGGATTAAGGGGGTGTGGGAGGGGATCCAAAAACTGGGAAAACCTCAGACTAATGTGCACGGCCCCTAAGGCGTTCTTAACTTATGAATATTACACAAATCTCTTTTCTTTGAAAATGTATATTAAAACCATGCAATTCAGATTTAGGTTTTCAACAAATTTCGCCTACAACACACCGTCTCTGACCTTATTAATATTTTTGATAATTTGTTAGGAAATGTCTGTTATCCGTTGAAAGGGTTTTAGGGGTTTAAATATGGGAGTAAAGAAAATGGTTGGATGTTGGACATCTAAAGAAACAAATTCAAAATTAAGGTTAAAACTTACCTTGGGAAGGCGGAACCTCGTTTCTCAAAGGATGACCTGAAATGACAAAAGAAGAACGTGATATAAGTTCATTGTAAAAAGTTAAAACTCGAAAGGCAAAGTTATGGAAATTACATAACTTTGCAGACACCCCACTTTGGACTGCCCTCCCTCAACAGACTATTAGACTGGTCCAGTGAGGTCACTGAACTAGGGGATTGTGGGTGGGATTATTGTTAATATAAGTTCATGCATTCTTTTGTTTGTTGTTCAGTTGCTTTGCTCCCTTGAGGAAGAAAATTAAAGAAGTATTTAATTTTAACCCAAAAATAAATGCAATGGATTTCTTGCGGCTCCTCTTTGTGTTTTGCGTGGTAGCAGGCCTGATGCCACCACGTCAACAAGAAAACGTCTACACACAGCAAAAACTCGGCTTTCCAGGGTCAACGTATGCAATGGTTTCTTCTTCAGTTGAGTTTTGTCCCTGAATTTCGGGTAAAATTGTCAGAGGCGTTGCGTGATTCTCATCGGGCCCGCTTTCAGACATGCTAATTGCAAGAAGTGGTAAAGGCGTTCCTATTTTTATCTCGTCCTCTAATAGAGATTCATTATCTCCATCATAACTGTCAGAATGGGACATGTACATGTCCATCTTATGGTTGATGTTGATGCACCAATAACACACCTCCAGACCCCCGAACGGCCGTGGTTTGGTGTGTAGGTTTCTCCATTACGCATATTCCGTATCACCGGGCTTGGGAGGGATGTAGTGGGACAGAATGTCCTGAGAGGCCATGGTCTCCAAAGCCTTGTTAAATTTGTTGAACTTATCTGGGTCCGAGCGGGCGGCAGATGAGAGGGCCAGTTGGTATTGCTGCAGTGTTACTGCTGGCTGGCCGTCCGTGGATGGGAAAGTCCAGTTCTTGCCCGAACAGTGCTCGGGCGGGCATATGGTGGGCACTGTGCTGGTATGCTGATGGCACCTGCTCCTTGGGAATCAGGGACTCGTGGCAGACTTCGTCGATAACAGAGTCATCGGAGGACGACTGGAGATCTTCTGTTAAGGAGTCCATAGATACATCCTTAAGGGTCACAATACTCTGCTGGATGGTGTCGGCACCATGTTCCAGGTTGGAACCCAGAACGGCATCGATAATGGCTTCGCATCACCAGGTCGGCCTTGGGTTTCCTTGGCTTGGATGGTTCCCTATCCTGGACAGGAGTTTTTGGAGACGGTGCCGAGCAAGACCGGGTAGGGTCGGGCGATGTACCTGTCCTCCCATGACCTGAGTGAGGCGGGGCCGTGTATGTGGGTACATGAATGCGCAAAGGTGCAGGCACATGTTTTTTTTGGTGGCCTGAGTGGAGACCACACTCATCAGTTTTCTTTTTGCTGGCAACTTTGGACGTTGGATGGATAGCTTGGCCAAAGCTTCCAGTTCCTTGTCCGTGAGCTGAATCGCGGAATGGACAGCGGGCGAGGGTGGAACATTGGACGGCTTGCCTGCAGGACCTGACAGCTTGGAAGTCTTAGTTGATTGAGGTTTTTCAATGGTTTTCCGGTGAGGCATGGGCGACAGGCTGGATTTTCGGAACGACAGGTGACTCAGTTTGAATAGCGCTCTCTTTCTGGTCGAGCTGGTAGTCGAACCAGTTGCGTAGGGCCGACCGAGATTTTAGTAGTAACGACTGATTGACCTCCAGTCGCGAGTGTAAATCATTATACTGTTTCTGCAGGGCATGGAGCCTGATCTCGATCGACTTGCGGAGATTGTGCTCCATCTCGAAGTTGCTTAGAAAAATCGCCCGCTCGGTGACTGCCTGGCTGAGGCGTTTGAGGTTGTCATGGAATCCTACTGTGCAGGATTCTGGTGGCACCAAGTCCGCTAGTCAGGCCATAATGCGGAAGCCGGGCGTCATGGCTTCCCTCATTTTGTCTAGCATCTCACCGACATCCGAAAAGAGGTCGGGTGGAGCTTGGGCCTGCGCACTAAGAGGTACACCCGTCACTGGGTCTTTGTCATCGATCTTCGGACAGCGATGCAGGATTTCTGCACGAACTGATTGTTTGACGTTCGGATCGTGGTCGGGCAGAACAACTTTGGCACGAAGATGCTCACCCCACACGGCAATTTGGGCACCGGTGTCTGCCGGAAACGGTGAAGTCTGGCAGGCCATAATGAAATCGTCCATACTGACTAACAGGGCAGCGATATTTTGGAGCGCATCGGGCACCTGCATGATGTCGGAGACCGACATGATATCGTCGTCAGACATGGTCCCGTATGTTGACATCGTGGATGAGTCGGCCTTATATAGGGACACCAGAGGGAAGGACTGGGCGGAGTCGGTGGAAAAGGGGAGGAGTCCATATCCCAGTCGCCAGTCATGAGTGGCCCATGGTCAGCATCATTGTCGCTCAGTCCACTATTGTCAGGGGTGTCCAGAAAAATGTCAGGCGACTGGCTGAGAAAGAGAAACGATATCTGCATGTCCGGGGTTGGCTGTGCACCGGGTTTTGGACGAAAATTTGCGTAGGAATTGGTGTACACGATTAACAGCTCGTCGTCCGATTGTGGTTCTCCATTATTATAAAATTTAGGGGCAATGACGTCAGGGTATCTGGTGGCCATCTCCAGGGGCCACCCCTGCTGACGGAGAGCCATGGCCGCTCGTGCTAATTTGTAGAACGTGGTGCACTCCGCATTGGGCCTGTCAGGGTTTTCTAGGTTGAGTTGCCGTAGTTCCATGAAGTGACTGACAACCGCATGGCCACAAACGTAGGCCCTAATGCCACTGTTGACAATGCCCTGTTGGATGACGAAATCATTGACCATCTTCCAAAAAGCGACGACCACCGAAACACCAAATTCCTCATTGATAGTTTTGAATGAGGTGGTTAAGTCCACCATGATGATGGCCTGAAACCGCAACGGAGTGACCACATGACGGCCTGACCTGGTCTGGGGTATCAGAGATGGAACGGGATTGTCAGGTTCCCCGTCGCTGTCATCCATCTCCTTCAGAAGCGCCTCCTGGGGAGGTGTTGGGACTTGTTTCGTCGGGCGTCCTCTAGGCCTGTTGCGAACGATGGGATATACTTGTTTCGTCGGGCGTCCTCTAGGCCTGTTGCGAACGATGGGATATACGTATACTGGGTTCCCATCTGGCTGACTGGGGAACTTAGTGATTTGGGACGCGTGATAAGTCCCCATAGATATTGCGTTCGCTGGGTCCCATAACTTGAATACCTTAGGCGTGATGGCTTTAATGCCCATCACGTTTGGGAGCAAATTTTGAAGAAAATGCCTTGATAGCGGAACTCTGCGGCTTGGTGTTGATGAGTACTTGGTCACCAACAACCCATTTCGGAATCATGGCTTTGGAGTTGTATTTCTCCCGACGTTTGTCCTGAGCAAATTCCAATCGTCCCTGTACGTCCAATAGGTAGAGTGCGGTATTCGTCATGATTGTGGAAAACGAATGTTGAACAAACACCGGATCTGTGCAGAACTCGTGGAAGCGGACAATGTTGGCTTGCGGCGAACGTGGAGATCTAGCGAAAGTGACGTGAAATGGGGAATCTTGGATGAACACATTCGTGGCTGTGTTCAATGCCCACCTGACTGCAGGTAGGTGGGTGTCCCAATTGTCATGTAGGCTGCCTACCTCGATGGCCAACTTGGTCTTAAGTTTGCGGTGTTTGCACTCGACCGGAAGAGCTCCACAAAACCCGAGGTGCAATCACAGACGGAAAATATGTTGATGTTGCCCCTGGCGGTGACTGGCAGTGGCCCGACTAAGTCGATACTGATTGTTTCGAATCGCGGCATTGCCATCGGCGAGGTCATTGGAAACGTCGGGTTGGTGGCTGCTTTATACTTCTGACAGAAGGTGCAGTCCTGGATGTATTTAGCCACATCACGGCGCAGTCCACGCCAGTAGTATTTTTCCAATATGCGCGTAGCCGCAGCTACTGTGCCTGGATGACTGGCCTCTGGGGCGTCATGGTGCCAGCTGATGATTTTGGGTCGAAGAGTCTCTGGAATCACCAGACTGGGTTCGTCGGAATCCTACAAATTGAGAACCAGATATAATGTGCCGTGTAGAATCAGGAAACCCCTTTTTACCATAGTATGAGTTTCGACATCCTCTGAATCAGGGTTGCGTTCCAACGCTTGAATGATCTTGAAGCATTCAGGATCGTCAAGTTGTACATTTCTAAATTCTTGAATATCAATTGGTTCGTCCCCGATGGCAATGCTGTGTATGAGCACGACTGGCTCCTTTGGACCCGTCGGGCGAGACAGCATATCGGCCAAAACATTGAGATCACCCGGGATGTGCTGAATGTCAAAGACGAATTGTTGAAGATTGAATGTTTTGGAGGCATACTCGATGACTTGGAGCAAGTCTTCCTCACCTTGGGCAAGTACCGCCCCCATGGCCTCATTGCTGGCATTGGTGTAGATGCGAAAGGACTTTGAGAAATCCGGTTGGACCAAAATCGGGGCACTGCATAGGAGTTTCTTTAACTCCTCGAATGCCTCCATGCACTGTTGATCAAAAACAAATGGTACATCCTTGCGGAGTAGGTGATGAAGGGGAGTGGCTATAGTGGACAGATTGGGTACGAAGCAGCTGAACCATTTGCAGGATGCCAGAAATGATTTGACCTGATGCTCATCCACAGGTGCTCTCATTTGCAGAATCGCATTCACCTTGTCCTTATTTGGTGAGATGCCCGTCGTGGATATGATGTGCCCCAAGTAGTCAGATTCAGAGGTAAAGAACCGGCATTTTCTGTGTTTGAGACCGAAGTTGACATCGTACAGACAACAGAAAACCCTATCCATGTCGGAAAGGTGATGACGAAAAGCCCCGCTGACAACCCATATGCCGTCCTGGTAGGATCGTTTGTCGACATCCCCGAGAATGTTGATTGCGGACTCGACAACCCTCTGACAATGCACAGGAGAGTTCCTGGCCCCCATGGGCATCCGTGTGTATGAAAAAGTGCCAAAATGCGTAATCGTCGAAAAGAGTTTTTGTGAAGATTTGGCTATCGGGATCTGCCAGTAACAACTGGTAAGATCCATGGTCGACATGAATGGTTTGCCTTTTACTTCAGCAAGGATCTCGTCGATTCTAGGTATCGGGTATGTGTCTGGGACCGTCACCTTGTTGAGTTGGTGAAAATCTGTGACAAAGCGCATCTCCTCCGATCCCCCATGTTTAGGAACTAGAATTGACGGCACTGCCCACTCAGAGGTAGATGGGATGAGGTATTCTTTCTCCAATAGCTCCAAGATAATATCCTACATCTGCTGTTTATGTTTGGGCGACTGGGCGAATAGCTTGGACGCATACTGAACAGCACCCTCGATGAGATGGATCTCCTGCGGAGTCACCTTAGCAGGACCTTTTGGGGTGTCGAATATGGCCCGATGGCTATGGAGCAGCTTATTGACCTCCTCTCGTTCTTCAGTATTCATCATAGTACCTTCGTGTGTTCTGAGGAAAATATCCTCAGTTTGCATGGCTTGGCAGATCATGGTAGGCTCAGACGGGACAACTTCTTGAGAGTTGCCAAACGGGCGAGCGAACCATGATAGGAAAGGGACGCTGTGAGAATTCCGGCCATGGTCATGAAGTCGAGACCCAATAGGAGCGTGCCATGTTCATATGATGGTACCAGCATTAGGTGCTGCGGGAAAGTTTGTCCCTTAATGCAAATGTTGGTTTGTGCTACATGGATGGTGACGCGGGATGGTGCCCGATCTGCCAATTGGACCATGAGTTAATACGTTGTCATTGGCACCCCATGTTCCTCTAGCTTCTCGAACAGATGTTTGCCTGCTACAGATGCATTGGATCCCGTGTCGAACACTGCCATTACAGAGATGCCGTTGACTGTGCACATGGTGCGAATGAAGGCCCCATCTGTGTCCTTGATGTTGTGGGATAGCACAATGGTATCGTCCTCGATTTCCACCATATTAAGTTTAACTCCTTTGCCACACTTATTTGGGCAGGAGTATTTGGTGATGTTCTGCATCCCACAGACTGAACAACTGGACGCAGGGTGTTGACTGGAAGGTGTTGATTTGGTGTCCTTAGGTGACTTGTTGTCTAAGCCATAGTTATAAGGTGTCAATGCCTTGGTCGATTTTGTATCTGGTTCATTGGGCGAGTCAGTAGCAGCTACTCTCGGGCGATCGTATTTGCGACCCCACGAGTGAGCATCTGTGAGAATTTCCTCCCTCAGATGGGCAGCGTCCCAAAGGTCTTGGATAGTGCTGATTTAACGCTTCGAGATGCCCTGCTTGATTTGCCAGTGAAGACCTACAAACATGATGTCGACCATTTTGTCCTCGGAATATTTTTTTATCCAGTGAGTTGAATAAATCGGTAAGATAATTCAAGAATTCCGTGGTAGGCTGACCCTCTCGTTGTTGCGCCCGAAATAACCAGGAACGTATTGTGGAGTCTGATTCAGATTTGAACGAAGCGTTGCAAAGACGTTTTATGGCTACCTCCACCGTAACAATTTTGTGTGCAGTGAAAGCCCACCATGTACGAGCCTCCCCTTGGAGAATCCACAGAATGGCCTTTACAGCATGTTCATCCGGTAGGTTGTACTCTTTGACCATGTCCTGTAACAGAGCTGCCCAGCCACCGAAATTTTCCTTTTTACCATCAAAAAATCCCATCTGCTTGAACATTTTAGCAATGTCTTTCTTTGTCGGCAACGTGGATGCAGGTTTATCCTTCTCGTCGTCCACCCTGGTAAGTACTGGCGATGTTGTGTACACACTGGACTTAGACACATCGCGCCTGAACTACAGGGTGTTCTAAGTGAGCAATCTGAATAGATGTATCTCTCATGTATTGGGACAGATCCAGGTACGATTCTGCAAGCTGGAGAAGCGAGGTTGGAATGGTAATGTTCGAGCCTGTCATGCGCTGGGGTGACGTTACAGTGGATCTGGATGAAGTCTTGGATGACCATGGAGTTCTGCTGGACATCGGGGAATGATGGTCTTGAATAGCCATGGCTGAGTGGTCCTGGGTTCGTAAAGTTGGGCGCCAATTGCAAGACTGGGTGCCACTTCGGGTCAGGGCGGGCGAGCTTCGTGAAGTATTCGGGCGGCCTTTCCAAGGATTTGGGCAACTGCCAATCTTGGTGAAGCTGTAGCTCCTGAGATGGTTGTGTGTCGGGCAGGGTTGGTGCCCGATCAGGTAGTTGGGAGGACAGCTCAGATGCTGTTCTCAGGTCCCCATGATGTAGTGGCGGGGCTGGGGCAACAGAGTTGCCGACGGAAATAAATCGGATCGACGAGTGGTATAACGAGTCGAACTTAAACTTTATTTAACGCTTTTCAATTACAGGTGCATAAATGCAGCGAAGGTCCACTGGCTGAAGAGCGGACTTGCTGCAGCCGTGGGTGAGCTTGTTTTGAGGTAAGCTGATGTTTGCTGTTCATTCAGCCATTTTATAGTAATTTGGGAGATGGGCGGAGCCAAAGTGGCTGAGTCCATTTCCCAACCTGAGGTAAATTATGACCATGGTGCTCTCTATGGTGCTCTCGAGCGTGTAGCACGAATTTTTGCTCCTGGCCAATCTGCCAATTTTTGGGTAATTTTGGCCATCCAAAGGGACTTCTGATTTCTGTGCCTTCGAGCTCTAAATAATGGTGTAAGTAGTTTCCATTTGAATATATCCTTTTTAATTAAATGAATGACAATCGTTAATTGTCATTCATTTCCTTCATCGTTTTCCACGTTTACATAATCCGTCTATATTTCGATCAATTTTTCGCCCATCCAAGGGTGTTTTTGGTATGGAAATTTACAGAATTTTGAGCTATAATTATTGGTGTAAGGTGTTTTAACATTGGTTTTATACTTTTCGAATTACAGTAATTTTTCCAAATTTAAATTTTTAGGCATCGATTACTCCTATTCAAGATGGCACCCACCCATGTCACGCCCAGGGTGGCAACGACCCGTGCTGCCAAGGCAGCTGAAGAAGTTGCTCTCTGAAGAAGGAGCTTCTCCAAGAGCACTTAAGTTCCTTGCCCAGGAAAGTGACGGACAGTGCCTGTCAAATGGTCTGGTCGCCTGGCGAGATGTTTAATGCTGCTGTAGGGGTTGACTGTTCTTCTTGTGATCAGTCATCCCAGACAGTGGCAATCTAAGAGGAGCCAAAATGGGAGACTGTTGTCCGAGGCAGGACATCTTGGATGCCTGCTGAGTGCGGCAGACTGCTGACACTAGTGCCCTTGGCATTACGGTAGGGAACCGATTTGTTGTTCTAGAGAGTGATGAGCAACCACCTCCACAGGCACCAAATTGTGGACAGCAGTCGGCCAATTTTCAGAAGGTACACCTTCTGGGGGACAGTATTGTTAGAGGTGTGAGGATCAGCGGATCAAGTAGATCAACAACGTACTGTTTCCCTGGCAAACGTGTCGAGCATCTCACCACGCGGGTAAAGGCTGTGCTCTCAACTGCTAGTTCTAAGCCTGTTGTGGTGGTGCACGCTGGTACCAACAACATCCGAATGGACTCCCCCCCCCCGGGGTGTTGCTGAGCGCCTTCAGCATTTGGTGAAGGAGATCCGTAAGGTAAGGTCTGGTGCCGGAATCGTGATTTCGTCTAATCTACCGAGGTTTGACCGCCAGCTTCCCGGCTACTCTATGCGGCAGTTTGCACGAGAGAGATCCTTGGTTTGCCACCAGGAGCGAGTTGTGCAGGCTGATGCAACCCAGGAATTGCTACGTGATCCTGGCATGACGGCATCCACCTCACTTCAGAGGGTAAAGTGGTCCTCGGATCGATCCTGGGTAGGGCTGTTCGTAGGATTGGGCATGGAACTGGTAGAGCATAATCCGGAGGAGTTGCCCGAATCGCTTCCTATCATAAGCTTAAATTCTTTTAAAATCATTACTCTAAATTGTCAGAGCATCAAAAACAAACCCCTTAAATTGCGAGAAATTGTACAATATGAGGCACCGGACATTATTTTTGGTTATGAATCCTGGCTTACCCCAGAACACTGTTCTGAAGAATACTTCCCTAGCAATTTAAATGTTTACAGCAAGGACAGGGCAGATGGTTATGGTGGCGTGTTCAAAGCACACTCAAACAAAATTACTTTGAGACGAGAAACTGAGCTTGAAACTTACAGTGAACTTGTAATTTGCAGCATAATTCTAAAAAATGGGAAACAAGTATTTTTATTCTCATTCTACAGACCAAATGATCGCCCAAAACACATGGACGAATTTATTCGTGACCTCCAGCTTTTACATCTTAAAAATAAAACCCAATCATTGCAATTGGTGGCGACTTCAATTTTCCTGGTATAAATTGGGATAATTACGTGCACTTGCCTTCCATTCCTTATACTGTTAGTTCACAGAAATGTCTTGACATCCTAACTGAATTCTCTCTAGAGCAACTTAACAAATCTCCAACAAGAGGCAACAGTATACTGTATCTATTACTTACAAATAGGCCAGAAAGTGTGGAGAGTATTAAGACTGATACTGGTATTGGTGACCACGGTCAACTCATAGTTTCTGGCTTCTCTTTTTTACCGAAAACAAACCCATCTCAGAAACGTACAGTCTTGCAATT
>JAQGAF010006208.1:0-10605 GCA_034687865.1 Kryphioiulus occultus | reverse complement strand
ACTGGTCAATAGCAATCGATTGATGTGACTTATAGCCAGGTTTTGGTCGTAACATTTTTTCTAGCGAATTTTTAATGACTTGGTTTTTCGATTTTTGGATTTTTCGATTTTTGAATTTTTGAATTTTTGAAGCACGAAATCGAGCAACCATTCCACATTGTACATGTGCGTGTTACAAGTTGCTGGACTCACAATACGCTTACCAGGCATTAAACACACAATACATACATGTATGTACGGTCCCACGTTTGATTTCCACAAATAATTTTACTTCAGCTTTATAGACAGATTTTCTAAGCTCCAGGTATTATCAAATATAATCACTTTGAAGTAAATAGTCGAAAAGATTAATCGACAGAATATTCTCTTCTGTCTTGAAATTTTTGACGTTTCCAATTACTGGCAAACAGAATTTGGGTTAGAAGGCAAGCTCGTTGATTTAAATTAGGCCAGTTTGCTGCAAATGACAGCTAGAAGAATATAGTTTTTGAATCAAACCGAAAACGATTTTGGCATTTCCAAGTAAACTCGTGGTTTTAATAATTGAATTCTCATTCTCAAAACAGCTGCATTCGTTACCTGGAACGTAGAAGTATAGCTGAATGTATTTCAGTATCAACCAAGTGTAACCCTGTGTTCTTCCGACAACCGATTTTTTTTTGCCTGGGGGAGCTGCCTAACTGTTTATGCAAAACCCATGCAAAGTGTGCGTTGCTTTTCTAAATCTTCGTTTGCATATACAAAGGGCTATCATTTATTGTCATTATACTGTCAGCACGAATTTTGCCCCTGTAAAGGAAATCGTACGTTACCGTCACAGACATCGCACTATGCAATTGTAAAATGTGATTTTCCATTAAGAAATGTTGCCGCCTGACGTGTAATAGACGTTTGAATAGCCCTCGGTATGTTTTTACAAGTTAAATTGTTGTGCGGGGGATCTTTGGATTTGAGTGCTTCTAGATTGGTTTGTTATCGAAGCTCACTCCGACGTTGTTGATGCTTTTTGCGTGAAGCAAAAATGAAATACAAACATTTTTAACGTTAAGTACTTGCCTGTGGGGAATTAGAAAGTTCGCACGGAGACTCAAAGGGTAACTTTACATTATGCCTTATTGCTGAGAGGCTGCAGTTGATGGCGAGATATACATGTACATGTATAACGAAACTAGTGATTCTATATAACATTATCGTCGTCTACTCGGTGTTTTGTAGGCGATATAAACGTGTGTTGCAAATTGTTTCCACGCCAGAACGTTATCTTGATTATCCCCTTTAAAAATTCAACTTGAAACTTTAGAAGGAACTTGCACCAGATTTCCTCTAATTTTGTTTGCAAAACTTTTCAAACATGGACTAACAAGATGATGCTCTGTACGTGCTCCTTCATCCAGGAGAGCCAGTTGGGATGGAATTTATTAGCAGCGTCTTATTCTCTGTTCTGAATTAGAAATGAAGGGAATATTATTGCTTTCTGCTACCCAAATATCTCTTTTGGAGTAGTTAAACTTCGCAACACCTATTTGTGGAGCACATATTCTGGAATATAAAACTGGAATATATTCTGTAGGCGTTTTCTTATTTTTTTATGTGAACGTGAGATGTGTTCCAGGTGGCAGCAGCGCCATAAGCGTCTTCTGAAGGTATAAAAACTGTGGAGCCAACACAATGAAATAGCTTAAAGTAAACGTAGCGAATTTGGATGGCCCCATTATGTTTGTTGCTGCGCATTTTGAGGAAATTAGGCCTGTCACGTGATTTTATTTGGAAGCATCTTGATAACGATCTTCACAGATTTGGGATATACTGTATGTACATTGTACATGTTTATGGGAACGTCCATTACGTCTCAAATCAATGTAAATGAAGACAATTTGAGCGTCTTCATTAACTGTAATGAGTTGTTGTATGTAATATTCTGTCAATGACATTGTTAAACCCTGCTGCCTTCCCATCTATTTTGACCTAGCTGAACCAGGGCATATGTTATTGATATTTGGATATTGCAGCCAAGTTTTTTTGGTCGATAAGGTTTGACCGAATGGAAACGATTGCGGGCTACAGCCTTATTTTACCAGTTAACACCCCACCGAGTAATAAAATTTGCCCCTTTTCAACTTAACTCAATAAGAACACGAAGCGTTGGTGCCATTCTATCGGTCGGCGCTACTTTTCTTCGGGGTTTTGCCATACATAAAATTGTTAATTTTTTTTCTTTTGCTATTCCACACCTCGTTGCCATAGAAATATACAGTTTTTGAGCGCTGGATTTCGAAGTAAACGACGTATCTTTAATGATCCTCGATTTTCCTTTCACATTTGCAACTTACCCCTATTTGTTATTCATTTTTTTCGGGCTTCAATTGGAAGTAGTTATGCGAGAAATTGCCGGGGGTAAACGTCATCAGGCAGAACTCTCGCGAAATCTCATTGCCAACATTTCGTCTTGTACGAATCCCTTCCTGTTCATATAGTGCTAAACAATTGCGATCATTCAAACTTGCAATAGTTTTTAATACGGTTTTAAAGGTGATAATAGACGTTGCAGATGAATAATCTTTGTAAAGCTTGTATACATGCACCACTTTTTGGTGGGAAATTCCATCTGAAGCTCGGCATCAGGTTTTGAATGTCAAGCAATAACAGGGTTCCCCCAGACCTGGAAAACCTCGAAAAGTAAGGGGAAATTGATTTACTTGGAAAAAGTTAGGGAAATTCAGCAAATCAATAATAGTTTTGCATATAGCTAGTTATTGGTTAGCACTAAAATCGAGACGGCTAGCAATTCTGTAGGATAAATTTATAAAAAAAATAATCAATTGCAGTAAAGATGGTACGACTTGCATTTCAATTCATATTTTTGCACTTGCAGTTATCACGTGACCAGGGAAATTTGTTTTACAACCTGGAAAAGTCAGGGAAGTTTAAAATGTCATCTCTGGGTTAACCCTGAATAAGCATCTGTCCAACTAGACCGAATTTTTCGATTGACGTTTCCTGGATATCTCCTAATTTTCTCGTGACGTCTTTGCCATTAAGGGATGTAATCGCCCAGCATAGGCCCTCATCTAAATTCGTGAAATTCCAAGCTGCTGTCCCAGTTTATGGAGATGATATGCATGGCTGGAAATGAAATTGGATCGTAAATTCGTAGCTTTTCTAATTTCATATTCCGATCCATTCGTCTACGTAAGGGCTTTTTGCTCGGAGGAGCGTAATCATGGCGTGCTTAAGTTTATTTCTTATCCTTTCACGTTTTCATTTTGACTCTCGAAATCGGTGATGAAGCTCGGGTCATGGATCACGCATTTTTGTAATTCACTTTCACGAGTCAATTTATAGATCCTGTTTAATCTCGTCGTGCCCTTCCTTATAAATAATGGAGCGAGGAAAACGGCCTTCCGCTCACTAAATGCAGCATCGCATTATTTAAATGCCTAAGGAATTGACGAATTTGCATTTTTCCAAAGTCCGTGGTCTTGTACCCAGAATTTCAAGATTCTCCACTTCAGTACTCTATCCAACACTCTACCTAATGAATGTCCAGATAACAAGTGCCAGATTTGCATGGTGGCGACGCTACCTGGTGGCCAGCTTCGGGGCGCACTAGTTTCTAATAAGTCCACTTGATTAAAACTGCGCAGTTGCTTTGGCTACCAGAGAATTTTGCGACAAGTATGGATCCAAAAGAAAACGTACGACAAATAAGGTGGGTTGTGACTTATTTAGCGAGCCAGCATTGATTTATAATGATTGCTATGGTCTTCTGGTCGTTGGGTTCAATAATGCTGAAATAGAAGCTGAAAACGTGTTATTATCTCCAGAATTTGTGGGGCTTTAATGACCGGTCGCGGACGATTTAAGTGCGAAAATATCAGCGCGATAAAACAACACCAAGGACTTCATGTATAGCAACCCTTTTTCACTCGAGAAGCTGGGTTTGACTTTTGTCCAAGTCATAATGCGTATTCATGAAGCTAATGATGATTCTAATCGCTCATGCATGTACAATGTACATGTACATGTACGTTAAATGAGAAAATGTTTACAACTCCCATGGCATTGCTTAAAAACCACGAGCTTACAAATGAACTGCTGTAATGCACGGCAAACTGGTTTCTAATGCCCGTACTTTTGAATCTTGTCAATTTCGTATGGTTTTCGTCTTATGTGGCAGTTCAGAACAATCGGACACACTCACTGTACGTTTACATGCAGATTTTAAATAACTAACCCCTTTATTTGCGTTAAAGCTGGCTTGATTTTGGAATCTGCATGGGGGTTGCTGTATTCGAAACACTCGCTTAATGCATGTAGCAAATATCATGTGAACGACCCTTATGCATGTGTTTATCTTAAACAATGTGTGGTTGCAGCTAAGCTTCACATTCACATTACCTCACGTAGCCTTGCGAACCTATGGACCAATGATAAAGAGAAATATTCTGTATCTGGTTTTAGCAAACCCAAATAGAACACACCTATACATCTTGGCCCGATGAGAAACTACGTGTGCCCACGTAAACCCTCACCTCGTTGCTTTCGTGTAAGGTGCCTGGTAGCTTTTATTTTAAGTTAACTTAACGTTTGCAAATAAACATAGTGATGTACGATCATTATGATATGATGATTACAGAGTGCATGGCTGCAAGTTGACCATGTTGTGTCCATTTGGACGTACTGTAGCTTCGATGCATGACATCTTACGCCTAATCTAGTTTCCAAGCGTTAAAAGCGAGTATTCCCTTGTTCAGCATAGGGAATTTTCTTACGAAGTCAGGAATTCCATCATCGGTGCGATACCTAATCATGAACATGTAGCGAGATAGTTGGTCAGGGATAGTCGTACGATGAGTGTTCCAGATAATGGCAATTGCTTCTATTGTACTCTCATTGGAACTTAATAGCGGGGATATGACGACTGCATTATTATCTTACTTTAATTGTGAATTTATTGACCGCGACGTTGACGCCAGAAACGGCTTAGTTCCCCCTCGGTCATCAATCGTCCACCCTGGCCTCATCCCCGCCTACGCACTAAGCTGTTGACGTCATGTATATAAACGGACCCCTATGCTGTACCGGTGATAAAATTTTTCTTCGGCTATGTCAATAAATTGCATCGATTCTTTCACTCCTGTGTATCGCACCAGGCCGTAAAATCAGGCTAAAAAGGCGTCTAGCGATTCCCAGCATCGTGGGTGTAAAATGACAATTCGCTCGTTTCGTGTAAGCCCGCGTTTTGTCCTCGTTTTCTAATAATTAGATTGCCATGAAAACGTGTCTCGTTTCATGTGGAGTTAATGTTCTTATTGGCTCCCTGCAACGCAATCTGGAGGGGAGCCATTCTGCAAACTTGTACACTGTTTTATCTCCATACTTTCCTCCGTCTAATAAAATAAGATTTAACTTTTATCCCATTATTATCATTATAGACGGATTTGCTGGGCTTCCAGCAGCTCCTCTCTTTCTTTCACTGCCTTTCGTCGATATAGCACCTACCATGTTGCCAGTTTTATGACTTCGACAACAATTATATGTGGCTTGTTAAAGTTCAAGCTCCCTGCACATTCGCCGTTGACAACAAGCTATACTCGCCAGTGTCATAACATCTTCTCTATGGCCCGCGTCCACTTTCTTTGCACATGGTCTGCGCTGATATTACGATAAGAAATTGACCGAAATTTGAAATTACTCGGCTTTTATGGCCCTCGCTAACTCTTCTTGAGCCTTCATTGTCTTTTTGTGCAAAAATGCATGTAAGATGCTTTTCTTGGCCTTTTACTTCCTCTTATATATCCTCCCTCTTCCTTTCGGTCAACTTAAAATTGCTTCGGCTGCCTGCGCCTTAGCTTCCTAAGGCCACTATAATATTTTGTTTTATTCCACAACAAAATAGCACTTTATAAAGTGGGGCATAAAAGTTTTCACGGCTGTCTTCTGGGATTCTGCGATGGAATTTGCAGCCGTAAGGCTCAACTTTAAGGTTGTTCTGATCAGCTTAAATTTGACGCTGGCCAGGTTGTATGGTCTCCTAAAAAGACCTCTTTGACCCATCAATTTTCGTGCCTATTGTTACAGTAAGCTCTCTCGGAATTACTGCCAAAGTTTGGGTTGGA
Organism: Kryphioiulus occultus; assembly: GCA_034687865.1. NCBI lineage: Eukaryota > Metazoa > Arthropoda > Diplopoda > Julida > Julidae > Kryphioiulus > Kryphioiulus occultus. The sequence continues at coordinate 4,486 of JAQGAF010006208.1, read as the reverse complement.
AGACGGTACGCCATTGACGATTTAATACGTGTAATTCAGCTACATGTAGTTATACAACGCTACTGCGTGCCATTGCAATGCCTACTGCTGACAGTCTAGCTTTCTGTAAATATTCCCAGGAAATTAAGATTTAATGCCGAATCTAACGCTGCAAAAAACCTGTGCCCGTCGTAAGCCAGCGTATTTGTGCACCCAAAAGCATTATTTGGTTTGGTTTTAAAGTATCGCAGTACATCAAAGTCTGTTCTTTTGCTGTTCCAGTTGGCTTCTCATTACCATAATTTAATGAGATTTTTTTGCATTTGCGAGGCTCTCTGCCAAAATTTCTAGTCGAGTGATGCATTTGTACTTGAATAAATTATTGCCTTCTTTTCTTTTCGTTTTCCTATATTTATGGCTTTCCATCATGGTTGACTTACACCGTACTTGTACTGCTATTGTGTAATTATCAATTCGCTACTAAAATTTCTCGAGCTGATTTCAAAATGTTTTACATGTGCAGTCTGTAAGGCGAAACTCCATAATAAACTAATTGCTCGATGGCCGCAGTAAAGTAAGTTAAATAAAAAAAATTTCAGAATGATCAACGCTTTATTAGTCAATGTCATTGTAAAATGCAAAATATTCACGAAAGTATTCATTAGCATCAATGCCTGCTCACCTGTTGTCTAATATAGAAAGCTACACAGCAGACGTGTAATAGGAATCAATTTTTGTTGTAAATTGTTCGCGTTTTCTTTTTCCCTGAAGCGAAATTTTTTTGCGCTCCTGCTGAACAATAATGCATCTGCAAAGGCCTAACATTTTCATTATTTTTATGAGAAACTTATTTATGCGCCGAAGATCGAGGTTGAATTTATGAGAAGCGAGGTGTTTTGAATTTTCAAATTTGGACCATTCAGGTCATTGAATATTGAACGTTAAATCACCGTTTTTATACTAAGCACAATGAAATTCTGGGGGCTGTGAAGATTCTATGGTAACGAGGCAATCTCATTCGCCTTAAGGTCTATTATTAATGTGTGCTTTGAAAAAAAAATCAATATTAGATTGATGTTTCGCCCAGATTTGCCAACCTGAAAAATTGCTAAATTAAGGAGGGGCAAAAAATCGACGACAAATACACGTTTTGTATGGGGATTATGAGGAAATAACTGCATGCATATAACGAAACTATTAGAATAATTAATTAGTTCTTAATTGTAAGGCTCTGTCGTCTTAATCTAAGCTTAGATACAGTTCTTGTATAGCTAAATGCGATGAGGAACAGAAAAGGTTTTATTTGCAATTTTTATTTTTATTAATTTTTTCATTCCTTCTAAGATATTTTTGAAATAAACAAACCAGAATTATCATTTTACGTGAAATGGACAGTTGTGTTAGCATTTAAATTGGCATTGTATGATCAGTGAATGAACAGTGAAATAGTCAAACATAATGGATAATTGGGAACAGTGAAATTCCGGTAGTCAGTGAATAGTCAGTAACAGTACTGAAAGACCATGAAGAAGTTTTTTTTTCCTAAGAATAATATTATACTGTTCAGGCACAACTCGCAACGCTTATTAGAGGTTCAGTTGAAGCTTATGGTCTAAAGTGTACATGCATAACAAAATCTACAAAACAGTTCTGCCAGAGATACAGTACGTAGGCGTGAAGTGTTAATATCTTCGTAAATTGCTGTAAGTCTTGAGAATATGGGAAAAATGCGCAGTTAGGAAGCATTCTTTGGCATTCCAAAAGCATATTTAGGTCTTATTGCCGAAGAAAATTTCGTTTTTCTTCTCTGATTGTCTCTTGCCGTTTTTGGTCCTTATTCATATTCATGGTTGTTTTTATCCGTGTAACGCAATTGCCACGAACTAGCTAAGGTGACTATTTGCATATGCTTCTTTGGGTCGTGCAACTTCTTCTACTCCTCCTGTTCTGTATTCACTTCCAGGGGATTCCATTTAAGCTCCAAAGTGCGATCATCAATGCCAAATTGTTGTCATTATCATTAGACTAAATGTGTTCGCACCTTCTGTTTGGTGCAGCTGTCTTTATTTCTTGTGCGAATAAAATCACCTAACTCCATATCCACATTAACACATCCACTGCCATAGGCAATCTCAAGTCTTAATCGTGCCTCTTGAAAGTCTTTATTTGAAGTTGTGTCTGAATAGGAAGCGACGGAGTTGGAGAAAACCGCAAAAGTTTCAACGAGTTCTGGCAAATGTTATTTGCCATTCTCAAAACAACGTGATCTCATAGTCGATGAATTTACGGTTGAACATCAGCAGCTGCTGCTTGCACCCAATTTCTAGCTTTCTTGGATTTCGCCCCCTGATTCGTATGCACTTTTAACATCGGTTAAAAAATATTGGAAGCATAATCACCCTATCCAGTTATCCTTCCGATAACAAACTTTAATAAGCTCGTGATCTACGCCTCTAGCTGTAACCAGAGCATCAGAACGTACATGTATTTAATGCATATTGACAAACTTAAATAAATGTATGTGTTTAATTATTGGGGAAATGAAATAAATCAGGTATTGGGAGTATATTTTCCATTGTTTAAAGTGTAAGTTGTAATCATATCTTACGCAGCGCAGTATACAATTTAATGAACCATCAGAATTACGTTTCGCTGTATTTATTTTGCAAAAAAAATGAACTCTGAGATGTCTAACGTAAATTTTATAATTTTTTTTCAGACGAAGAAGTGGCGGAAGTTAATGCTGCCTCACAAAAAGCTGAAAAGGAATTCGACTTCAGAGGATTTGTTGCTAGGTAAGAGCCAAATCTTAAGTTTTCGCTGCCAGTTTGTTTAACATTTTAGCAAATTTGTAGAGGGATTGATTATTCCGCACCACTTTTGATCTTGAATCAATGCTGGGATCATGGTTGGAATAGAATGAAATGTTGGACCCCAAATGTTTGTGATTGAACGGCAGACAAGAAATTCAGCTGGTTTCAAAGAACGAGATTACAATCTTACTTTTCTGAAATCCAGTCTTCTTGCACGCGTCTATTATGTTTATTCTTGTTTCGTAGCATTTCAAACTAGAGCGTTGCTTTTTCTGACTTCGCCAACCGTTCATGTATTGCGTGATTTGAATATCCACCTGTTTTTTTTTCTCTTCGGAAATCTTTAATCGGGTTTCCACCGATAAATTGCTCCACTTTTGTGATGTTGATCTTCTGGGAACAGATTAGAAGCCGTTGCTAAACATTTGAAACGAATATGTGCATTTAAGCAGCCATTTATTTTCTAAATCACCGACTATATATGGCGATTGCGCTGAATGGGTTTTAAATAGAAACTATTGATGGGAAGCTGAGTTAGTCGTTTTCCTATGGGGACTCCGCCTATAGGCCTTCTTATTGCCATGGTGATAAATCACCCAGATATGGGATCTGGCACACTTGACTTAAGCATCTTCACCTTGGTGAAGAAAAATCCGCTGCCATGCCGTGCATTCGACGCTTTTTATGCGATTATCTGGCTGTATGTTTGCTGAATTTCAAGACGGTCATTTATTTATCTACAGAGTGTCCGATACAAATGGAAAAGTAAATCCCAGTTGGACGCTGTTGAGGGGAAATGAGAGCAAAAACCTGGTCTTCGGACCAACGGTGACATGTAAGAAGCTAATAACAATGTGCATTTTCAATTTATAACGAAATTTTGTTTGCCATTGTCGACTTGAATATGGTTCAGTCAGCAGCTCCATTTATGAATCTATTCTTTTATGACTGCCCCGTCATCTCCAATTTTCCTACTCTCCCAAAGTGTACATGTAGTGTTATGTCACATTGATTACATTCGGTGGGCTCCGTGGGGTGCACTAATGAATCCTGGTGTCGTCTCCTAATCCTAGTCTTCCACAGTCATGAGTCTCAAATTGCTGCTTGTTGACGGCGTCTGGGTGTGCAATTTGGATCGTCCTATATTGCCATGTTATCAACCGCGTTTAATTTAATCTCGATGGAATGTAGGCATGTTAGATGTAATCTGTCGTTACCGAGATAAGGATTTAATGGCGGGGCTGATTCTTAATGCACCTTTATTATTTTTAATAGAACGTAAACATACCTAGCCTCCGAGGCAAAAGACCTGCTTTATAGCGTACATGAGATAATCATAATTAAAATCTTGCGTTCGTAACTACTTCCATAGTACAGTATACAGTACATGTCTCAGTGCACTTACTTGGGTCATTGGAGCCATTCGTTTTCAATTTTGAAAGTATACATGCAGCTGGAAGGTCACACTGAGTCTCCAATAAGGTAACATTGAGATGGATCCAAAAGATAATAAATACTGTACAGCACGTGAGTGTACATTGCTTCAGTGTCAGTAGTAAGGTACGCCTAGCTGGCGCGTGTGGGTGGTGCATTCCGGTGGGTGGTGACGTCACCACTCACTTTGCGTTGAGGGGTTTTTGAGGGGGGGTTTTAAACCGGAAGTGACGTCATACAGGAAGTGACGCCATTTTCGT
>JAQGAF010006207.1:0-10607 GCA_034687865.1 Kryphioiulus occultus | reverse complement strand
CCATTTTAGGTTTTATTAGTTTCCCTGGCCAGTTCCACCAACAGCCCTATCCAGGACCGACCCAAGAACCACTTTACTCTCCAACAATCGGAAAAGTTTTATTCTTAATGCATATCGTTGTCTGAGCATTGAGGTCTAAGCTTTGTTGGTTCTCTAACTTGTTGATTCTACTAACTTATCTGTTAGATGCTTTCCACCCACAGACACTAGATCCAGTGCGAGGATAGCCATTATGCCTACCCCATTGATTGTACATGGAGACCAAATAAAATAGCTGTCATGACTTCCTAGATGTGATAGGATTATTGGAGGCTCCTCGACCTTGACCATGCCAATTTTGAACCCCGTTTCACACACATTGGTGACATTTTTCATGCCATAAACTGAACAGCCTGTCTTAGCTGTTGGTGCTGTGAATGATCCCTCAGATCTATTATCTTTGGAAGACTTAAAGTCAGAGCCATATTTTGGTTGGTTTGGAGGTCTGGTAGATCTATATGAAACATCAGGACAGTTCCTGATAGGAAAAGATTGTTTTGGTTTATCATATCATCGTCCCCATGAATGAGAGCCAGTGAGAATTTCTTCACGAAATTAAAGGGCTCTCCATACCTGTAGATCCTGAATTGTTGAAACTCTTCTTTTAGATTCCCCCTGTTTAATTTTCCAATGTAGTTATCGAACATGATGATGACCTTTTTTCCCATTAAAGAAACCAAGTTGCTTAAACATTTTAGCAATTTCTTTCTTTGATGGAAGAGGGTTGGCTTGTCTGAGTTATCATCAATACAAGAACTACCTAGTTCAAATGCTTTATGGAATCTACTTAGTATTGGCAGTGCCGACCTCAGCGAGGACGATGTTTGAGATCCTATCTTAGCCTTTGCGGCAAAACCAGGGGTTGTGAAAATTGGTATAGGTTTTGCCAGTAGATCCCACGATGCCTTTGGCAAAAGGGGCAGCTTGGTGACTTTCGGTGTTTCAGACAAGTTTGGTGTTCTGTACCTTTAATGTTGCTTTTGCTAGTCTGTCTTTAAGCTGGTGTAGTTGAATTCAAGATTTAAATTCCTCATGTTATCGTCATGTTATCCTCATGTTACATTTTATTTTATACACATTTCAAGTGTCTTTCTTTTCTCGTCGTAACCATGGCAACGACTCGTTCGATTTTTGTTCGATTGAATTCGATTTATTGGTTTCCTGGAGATTGTAACTGAAATCTGAACGAAGTAAATCGCGAATAAAAAACTTATCTGCAAATATAGACAATATTTCTATCAATCTGATACTAAAGTACGTACTGCTGAATAACTGGTAAGATAATCTTTCATTCTTTTACGTGTTTTAAAAAGCCTAGTATAAAGGAAAATGTCTTGCTGTGAGAATCTAACTTTTCACCTAGCCCGGGCTATCTGTCTTCACCTTAACTGACCAGTGATAAATTGACCGGGGATAAATTGCTGGCGATAAACTGTCCGGGAATTCATCGTTCTGCATCTCGGTCGTAGAAAGCCAGAAATGGTCAGATCTCACGGCAGCTCAACACAGTAAACCCGGCTTGTCTCGGTTGTCATTTCTGTCATAACCTCACCCGAAGACTGGCTGATAGAAGCAGATCTTGCCGTTGAGGCACCCAGAGGTCAGCAGGCAGTGCGTGGGTGAGAACTTGGTGCTGACGACCACGTAGGGGTGGCACTCATTGGCCGCAACTTCGAAAAGCTGGGTGGGTCGTTCGGGCACGCAGTCGGCAAGTTCGCTGCAGCGTGAGTTGAACGCTAAGAGCCGTACACCATGCTTGAAGGGCGAGCACACCAGCCGGCCATCGGTGCTGAAGCACAGCTCCTTGATGAAGCCGCGTCCGACATTGGGCTCCGAGATAAAATGCGTTAGCCGCGGCTTGCTACTCACCACCTTTGCCTTGCCACCCAGGCCCGCAATGTCTCCTGTCACAGCCCTGTGAGATCTGAGTGGCCACTGGCTGGAAGCATTGAGCTCTGCGCTGGTCCTTATGACGTAAGGTGGGTTCTCGCCCTGGTTCAGGTCATCGTCGTCGTCTATCTCAGACTCACTAGAGCTGCTCAGCCCACCGGTTCTGATTGCATGTCCGGCTCGTCTTTGCCTTGGGGCACGCCTGCTCGAATCCCCGCCATTCGAGGGCCCTTGGCCACTGTTGCGCTGCGCCGCGGCCAACCTTGCCGCCGCTGCCTCAAGGGCCTCGTAGGAGGCAACTGGGATACGGAAGGTCACGTCCAGGTTGCGGCGATCAGCACCGTCCTGGGTGCCATTGTCAGTTGCCTCTGACCCTGTCGGCCTACCTGGGCAGTTAAATCGTATACGGATCATAGGCCTGGAGAATGCGCCAAAGCCATCGGGATCTGATGAGGATTCGCCCGGGCTGGAATCCCCCGACTCGGCTGGGGCGCTTTCGCCGTTTTCGGCGGGCGTGGGAGCGTCCGAACCCTCTGGCGGTGGAGCCGAGGACTCCTCTTTGGACCAGTCGCGGAAGTCCTGGATGTCGTGCACGCACGTCCACTGGAAAGAGAATAACTTTGCCCTGAAGCATTACTTTGAACTACAGAACATTTCAGGCACTTTCAATTAAATTGTACTTGGGTTCTCTGTTCATATAGATATCACAGGCTGTCAAGCAGTTCGGAGGTCGAATTATATAGGAAATATAGGAAAAATGAAAAAAAATATGGGAGAAATAAAGGAATTTTTTTCCTAAAAAAAATCAGTAAATTACTGCAGTTTAGAGCGTTTCCTACTTTTTAATTGTAATTGCTCTGATTTTTTTCTACATTTTCACCAAATATTGCAGAAAAAAATAAAAATTTTCATGAACTAAATAATCAGCGTTCTCAATCTTTTGATCACAACCAAAGTAATTTTAGAATGGCAGACTTTTGCGACCCATCTACAATAGATTTATTGAGAACGCCATAGGCAATTTTTTTTACAAAGACTAGAAAAACTATTGTAAATATTAACATGTAAGAGAACGCCGTAGGCGAAATTTAAGAAAACCTTTAGCCATAATGCATTTTTAAAGGCATTCTTAGGAACATTAATATTCAAGAGAATGCCTTTAAATAGCACTTTTTACAAAAACTAGGCTACAAATGATGGATTTCATATTTTTTTTTCTAATTCCAACATTTAAGAAAACGCCGTGGGAGAAGTATTTTTTTAAACTATCTATAATGCATTTCCAAGACATTTTTAGAAATATTACTAATCACCAGATGATGAATTTTAGCCAGTATTCCGTCATTTCATATGGAGCTTTAATTAACCAACAATACTCCGGTCCCATGCCTATTGGTTTATCGGGGTTCTTCTGTATTATTAGTAAAATGGCCACTATCATTATTGTCAAATTTAATTTCTTGAAGCTTAAGGCTGTCTTGCGGAACAGAATTCCAACGCCTGATGGCATGCAAGAAATACGTACATCATTATGGATCCAAATGGACTAGAAGTTGCATTAGTGCATTGGAATGCTGTTAATTTTCTGATAATGACGTCATTTAAAATTATGCCACTGCAGGCAGAGAAAATCTTTCACAAATGGACTTTTCCCATTATAATCCAGTAATCCAATGAAACTGCCAAAACCATGAAAATGTCAAAATTCTGTTCAAACTTACCTCCGTGTGCTCGTCGCTGCTCGTGTTCCTAGACAGCACGCACCATCCTTGGGGGTGCACCTGCAGGGAAGATATCACTTCTGCCTCGTTGCCAATAGGAAAATCTGAAATGAGCTCCACGCGGTTTCTCTTAGCTGAAAATAGGTGATTGTAGTTGCCCATCCTGCAGTTGGTCGTGGGGTTCCTCAGCTGCATCAAGCGATACATATTTGGCTAAAATTACAGACACAGAATGGTGATAAAATGAGTATTAAAGATGAAAGTCTCGAATTCTAAATGTAGGCTAGCTTTCCGTTTTGAAGCATATTAGTGTAAAATTCGTTGTGATTTTTCAAAAAAAAAATTCGCACTCAAATTCTAAAATCGATTTCCCTGATTTTCCCTGACAACATTTCAGTCATTTTGCACGACATTTCACACAATATTAGACCATATAAATAGTACATGTAATAATTTTCAATCTCTGAATCGAAGTTCAACACGCCATAGGCATTCGGAGATTTTGATCACAAGTAACAAATTTTCTATAATTTTTGTGAAAAATACGCATATTTCAACAATTCATGAGAAATGTTATAAAATATTAATACTACCAGAAATGCCATAAGCAAATACTTAAAAAAAACTATGTTGCCGTACAAAAATTTGTTTCGCAATAGTACTAATTCAGGATCGCGAAAGGCGACATTTTTTAAAAAAATATTGAGAAATAATAATAAAAGGAATATAGTGGCAAGTTTTTTTTTAAAAAATTGTATTCATAAATTTGCTAAGAATTTAGGCGAATTTTTGCAAACAAAAGTTCTAAAATTATGAATGTTTTTTTAAATTGCTTTTAAACTATAGTAAACTATCCTAATTTCCCAGACATTTTCCCTAATGTTGACGAATTCCCTGACAATTTTTCATTTCCCTGACATTCCCTGACTTTACAGAAAGTGAGAACCCTGAAATATCTGCAAAACCACCTTCTCTTTCAAAATATGCTGGGTAATGCCTTGGTTAGGAATTGCTAGTTTTCACAAGTTTTCCCCATTTTCTTTTAAAAGTAAGTATGGAAGTTTTGAAGATAAAACAATGAATACATAGGAAAATATTTTTGCAATCACATTTGCATTCCTTATTAAAATAAACAGTTAATTCATCGTAATACCGTAAATCCCTGAAGGTCCTTGGTGAGCATATGGAGGTCGAGGTCATGTATGACCATGAGATAGCCACCCGTCGTGCACAGTATCAGCTTGGAGGAGTCTGGTGACAGTTTCGTCCGCATAAGACCGTCCGTGTGAAATACCCGTCTAAACTGAACATCGCCTTCAGAGTATCTAAAACAGGAATTGTATTTTGAAGGAAAACCAACACATAAACGTGAAATTAAGCATTTCCTACAGACAATTTTATGTTCGTTCATTGTCTCTACAGGTTTCATACCAAAATTTGAAACTAACTTTCCCTGACAAAATCTGATCAATTTCCCTGACTTATCAAATGAAAAATATCACATGTAAGCGAAATTAACTTGATTTTCCAAACTTTGCCCATTCAAGTACATGTATCTAATATTGTTGAATTTTTTTTCACTTGCATACATGTATTTCTGATTTGTTTCACAATTTCCATCTAATATTTCTGACAAAAAATGGCATTTTCATTCGCCACGATGCCGGGTATATTTTAGAATTGAGAACGCCGTAGGCAACATTTTTAAAAAACTAGACCACAAAAAAAATTCTAAAAAAATATATGGGTGTTAATATTAACATGAGAGCAATGCCTGCAAATTAACACTTAAGAGAATGCCGTAGGCGGAATTTGTAAAAAAGATGTAGTCCCAATCAAATTTTGAAGCCATTCTTAGAAATATTAATATTCAAAAGAACACTGTAGGCCCTTTTTCGTTTAAAAAAAACAAGACCAGAAATAACAGATTTTACATAAACAGGTCAAATTTTTAGAAAAATCCGATCTATAAGATGAATATGATGAATTTTAGACAGTACCTCCTATATCTCTCTTTGCCACTACATTTGCAGTAAAATATAGGAATATTTGCCAAACTGTTTCCTTGACCAACCCAAGAAATTGTTAAACATATTTCTACGATGAATTTTAGCGAGTTTCTTTAAAAGGGGATGCCGTAGGCGACATTTTTGAAAAACTCAACTGGAAATAACGAGTTGTAGGTGTGCATTATAGTGTTTTTCACAAAAATGAATTGAAAATTAAAAATTTTTAGTCACAAAATTGAAATTCAAAATTTTTTGAAAGTTTTCCCTGACTTTTTGGGCAAAATGTCCACATTTTCCTGACCACATTTCATTTCCCTGACAGTATGAACCCTGCTATACTTTCAAAACTAAACTTGAAAATTCAAACTTGGCAGCAACACCATGGGCCTTATTAATGAATTACTCGAAATGACTAAAATAATTTCAGACACAATGTATATTTTGCAGAATATTCTGCAAGACTCACTTGTTGATATCCCATGTGTAGATGCTTCCGTCGAAGCCCGATGTCACCAGGAGGCCCACATCATGGGCATACTCTATGTTTTTCACCCAATTGGCATGGCCTTTGAGCGATCGGATCTTGTTGCGCAGGTACCGAATGTCCCATATGGAGACCGTGTTGTCATCCGAACATGTAGCAAACATACGAGAATCGAGAAATCTACAATGTTAAATAGGAAAGTAAGGAACAATGCCAAATTTGTGGAAATGTTTTTACAATAACCTCCGACTTACTTCACACAATTCACACAATCTTCATGTGCATCGTCCAAGCGATTGACTAAGGTTCCCCGCAGAGGGTCCAGCACCAAAACGCTCTTCTTCTCGCAGGCAGCCACCAGCAGCGACCTAGCAAAGCATACAGAAACACAAGATACAACAAATCCGCAGAGCAAACTTACTTTAGGAATGAAAAGTGCAGTGGTGGGCAATGGTGAGAAGAGACAAAAGTAAGATCATGGCATGACATGGAGTTTTTGCTCAAAGGATAATAATTTACTTGACCACTCAAGTTCTGATCACAAGAAAGTTAAAACAACAAATGTCACATCAACGACAGGGTCTGGTCGGCAAAGAGGTTAAGGACAGCAAAAATTATCTGGAAAACTGGAGTTACTGTAGTATGGTGCTCGAGTTTTTGGGGGCTCTGACAACACTAAAATCAGATTGCCATTACAAAATATACTAAAATGGCATCGGTGCATTTCTTAGAACAGTGCCGTCAGGACAAAATAGCCGATTTAAAAATGCAGGGTATGTACAACTAATAGGAAACTGACTAGGTCAAATTTCCACCATTGTTAAAAGAAATACGGTGCAGCAGAGTTCGAATCATGAAGCTGTTAGAAATATATATGACTTTATGCATATAGCAGCTAAAGTGGTTTATAGCATTTAATTACATCAGTTTCTCCTAACATTTTATGACTTGACTACACAGTTCGAGGATGCCAATTCAGCACAAAAATTAAAATACCGCTATATAAAAACAACTAGCCAATTATTTATCAGAACATGCTAAATTTTTATTATTACTGAATTTATGCTTTAATTTGCCGCCAAGTTTTTATGCTTTCACTTTGTTAATTGTAACATTTCCTCCTAGTGCTAGGTTGACAATTGTTGACATTACAGTGAAACATCGATTATCAGGAACTTGATTAAGCACTCAAACAGTGTTAGAACAGCAGAAACTAACAGACTTTAAAAAATACAGGTATATATTCAGGGCTCCTCATGGATAATCAAAGCTTCACTGTACTTCTTGGCGGCTGTCAGCTTACTCAACCAGTTACCCGATCAGACCCAAACTACCAATTTCCAAGCTTCTAGAAGGCGTGTGAAAGTACAACACAAGTCAGGGTAGGGGCATTTCGAGTTACTACTCTAAGATTTGCTCATCTGCAACTTTATGCTTCCGAACACAAAGACATGCAAGAAGCTAATAGCCTTTTTCCACGGCAACATCCAATCTAGATCGGTTGCTGAATCTAGATTGAATGTTGCATTGAGACAGTATCAATGCAATTGAAAACTACAATTAGGTTAGACCCATAAAATGGCAAGACGTGCAAGGCGGTGTTGCCATCCAACAATTCTTTTGAACTCGTTTAACTCGATCCAACTTAGAATCCACATCCGATCTAGATTAGATGTTACAGCGGAGAAAGGGTAATACATAGGAGGCTCTTTTCAGAGCCAATAGAAACCCAACAAAAACATCCTATGTGCAAACGACACATTTGTCATAATGCCTGCTAGGACGACACCTAGGTCAAAAACACCTTATGGGAAAAGGCCAACAGTACATGGTGCTCTCTAAAGGCCTACTAAAAGTCTAATTTACATACTTCCTAAGTTAATGGGATATGTGCTTTGGTTTCACACCTAACTTAACATAATCTATTGCAAATGCATATCCCATTAACTTAGGAAGTATGTCATTGCTTTTTGGTATAAAGAGTAGGCTACCACGTACTGTTAGCCTTTTCCCATAAGGTGTTTTTTAACTACTGTAGGTGTCGTTGTAGCAGGCATTATGACGAAGGTGGCCTGCACAGTGGATGTTTTGTTTCAGGAGTGATGAAGTGCAACCAGCTCCACTGCAAATCACCCCAAAAATAACATACACTACGAATGACACCTTCGTCATAATAGGCAACCTAAGTTAACTGGGATATGCACTCGGGTTTCGCACCCAACCTTATCTAATGTAAATGCATCTCCCATTAACTTAGGAAGTATGACATTGTTTTAGAAGTTATGACGTGCTACCGGTTCCACTGCAAATCACCCCAAAAATAACATCCACTGCGAACTGCACTTCACAATAATGCCTAAGTTAATTGGGATATGCGCTTGGGTTTCACACCTAACCTAATCTAATGAAAATGCATATCCAATTAACTTTGAAAGTATGGCATTGGTCTGTTGGTATAATGCCATGTACTGTCAGCATTTCCCCGTAAAATGTTTTTGACCTAGGTGTCGCTGTAGCAGACATTATGAAGAAGGTTTCGTGAGCAGTGGATTGTTTTGGTTTAGGTGTTATGATGTGCTACCGGTTCCATTGCAAATCACCCCAAAAATACCATCCACTGCGAACGACACCTTCTTTATAATGTCTAAGTTAATTGGGATATGCGCTTGGGTTCGCACCTAAACCCATGGTATCGGCCTTGGTTTTCACACCTAACCTAATCTAATGTAAATGCAAATATTAACTTAGGAAGTATGGTATCAGACTTTTGGTATAGAGTGCCATGTACTGTCAGTCTTTTTGACCAAGCTGTCGACGTAGCAGCCATTATGACGAAGGCATAGTTTGCATTGGATGTTTGTTTTAGGCGTTATGACGTGCTACCATGCAAATATTCCCTAACGCATTAGGGGGTGGGTGGGTTTTCTCCACGCGTTAAGTAACATGTTTCACTACCCAGGCTATCTGAAAAATAGACAACATCATTAGCTGATGTACAAAATTAGCTATTCTGAGCCTGGCAGTTTCGATTTGCAATGGATTGGTGGAGATGTCTAATCCAAAAACATTGTCATCAGTAACATGTTGCAGAATCAATAACAAATGGTAGACCAGATCCTGTATAATCTACAAGTTACCTATAAAGTCCACGGTTGAAAACTTTTTTTTTGGTACAAATGTGTTACAGGTACGTAACACTAGGGGTGGGCAGTCTGCAAAGTGTTACAGTGGGTGTGTGGGTCTCTAAAACGGACAAAAATTGCGTTACGTAATATATGCCCGGCCCCTGAGCAACATTACTACTCAACCAGGGCCAATATGAGCTGCGTCAGCATTTGACCAGGAACCTTAGTAGCTGGAAGTCTGCCCAAGCACGCACCCAAAGCTCTCCGAGGTCCCGGCGCACAATGGGCAGGCTACACAGACTTGCCATCATTTTCCAAAACTGTCTTGCCTGCCTTTCATCAACATAATTTGAAATTTTGCCTGACGAAATCAACATCAATTGCTGACTTTGCGTGACCTAAAATGGAACTATTGTTATACTCAAATTAATACTCAATGATCAGATAGCGACTGAAATTTACGAGAAAAATAAAGGATTAAAATAAAAACAACCATCAATAACACCATAAAGTCTGTCCACTCCTCAATAAATGCAGTATCATAGCATCTACATGTAGAACTGGTTGGTAAGCTACACATTTCAATTGACTTCATTCCAAAATGCCTGACTTTGCCTATTTTCTGGTTGCCTGATATTTCCTGACTTTGCAGGTCAGTGGCAACCCTGGCTACATCATGGCTTTTAGAAATTAAAGGCCCCTTGTTATTGCCAAACCAATAGAACCTTAAACGACACAGACATCGTTGTGTTTCGAATGGGTGCTATGGGGCAGGACAGGACGACAATTACCCGTCTGGGGAAAACTCCAGGTTGAAGACAGCGCCATGGTTCTTGTGACAGACAGCGGATGAAGGGTCCCAACAATAAGCTGGCATCATGGCAGAATACAGGTCGCTGGCTACTGAGTCTCTTGTGCCTAGGCGGGCCTTGCTGCCCTCCTCCACGAAGCGGTTGTGCCTGAACCATCTGTGAGTCTTCTTGCGCGTGCCCGGCGAGCACGGCGGAAATTTGAGCATGACTTTCGCCGTATGGGGCGAGGAGAGGGCCGGGAAAAGACGCTGGGCTACACGCAGGGCAAACCCAAACACATTTGTGGAGGCGAAGACAACAATGGAACAACGGCGGCCATTGCGTTGATCACCTGGTGGACGCGACGGAAACGGATATGCGCGCCGGCGCCCTCTGGCGGACGGAGAGCCCAGGATCGCACAAGCGATCCTATTGGCTCATCTTAGAGCCCTCCGTAGGAAAGGAGTAAACCGATCTAATCTAATCTTACGGAAGACCGTAGGAACAAACACGCGCCGAAACCTACAACACGCGCGGTACAGAAAGGA
>JAQGAF010006206.1:0-10607 GCA_034687865.1 Kryphioiulus occultus | reverse complement strand
TGTACTGTGTTTATAGATGATTTGTTGATATTTAGTCGAACGAAGGAAGAACATTTAGAACATTTGAGAATCATTTTAGATCGCCTTATGAAAATGGGTTTGAAGGTAAAACCTTCCAAATGCCATTTTTTCCAAAAAGAAGTTCACTATCTTGGACACATAATTTCCAAAGGCGAAATTCGTCCTCAACAAAATAAAATTAAAGCAGTTAAAACGTTTCCACAACCAAAAACGGTGAAACAAGTTCAATCCTTCTTAGGTCTAGGTGCATGGCAGTCGCACGTCAGCTAAACCAGATGAGATCACACCAGACGGATGAGTCCATCTGGCTGAAGGCTATTTAGCCCCGCACAGGTGAGACTAGTGAAGGATAGTCAGCAAGAGCCAGCATCCGAGACAGACGAAGCCACTGCTGCTAACTATGCACACACTGTGCTTACTGGAATAAAGGTATTGTCTTGGAATCCCTGTTGACATAGTCGGTGCATACCAACCAGCAGAGCATGACTCACTCAGCCTTTGCTGCCGTAGGCTCACTCAGACTATGGAACTTGAACTGCTGTTTGTCCCAGGATCCAGAATTTTTCCAAAATTCCGCGTTTGACCCACATCAGGATTGTTTGCTACGATGGATGCGACAACTTTCGCGACTCAGCCGCCAGTGAACAAAACAGCAATGTTTGCAGCAATGGGTCAGGGATTCATTTAGCAGCAACAGGTTACCTTTCAGATGACCAACAACATGGCTCAGCTGACGGAAGCGGTGGCCTGTTTATCAATGGCTCGACACCAAACGGGAGATGCACGCCAGGAGACAGTGCTACACTACGTATGTCCTGTTGTATTTATGCTCTGCCGAAGAGTATGTCATGGAATTCCAACGTGCTGGAAGTGTGATCCCGGTGAAGGATCCTCCAGACAAACATTCTTTGTTCATCTATGGGACAAAGCCCAATCCGAAGAACGAACTTTTACTCAGACGCCCTAAGTATTTGAGCGAGGCAGCGAAACACGAAACAGCGAGGCTGTTCGTCTCAGCCAAGAAGTAATCCGGACGCTATGAGGCCAAGATGACTCGGAAGTCGCCTACTCCGAAGCAGACTCAGAAAGATGGGTCAAGGCGAACCAAGAAGAAGATGCAAGCCAGCAAGACTTCGAAGAAGGAGACGAGTAGCGCAGAGAGGCTGCCGCGTCTGCTACTGCTTCGAAGAAGTCCACAGCACCAAAGAAGACTCCTGAATGATCGGGCAGCATGGAGGTCCACTTCAAAGCTGGAACCTGCTTCAACTGCAGAATACAAGGCTCATTCGCTAGCAAATGCAGATAAAGGAAGTCATTTAAAGCTACTGCCGGGCGGTCACCAGCGATGGACCTGCAAGACCTTGGATGGACAGAGGTCCTCTCATGGAGTTAGATGCGTGTATCAAAGGACATCGAGCCAAAGTGTGAGACCTAATCTTCGACCTTTCAGTCTCCGACCTTCCCAAATTGACACATACATTTACCGACAATCTTTCTTTTGCCTCTAGCATTTTTCATAACTTTTGAGGTTTCAGACCACCTTACTTTGACCTTTGAGGCCGTATGTGGGATTAGCTACCCCACTATATGGCATCCAAATCTGGACATTCTTACCTGTAATGACATTACAAAACGACATTCCTGTCCACATTTTTCCCTGCTGACAATTTCCTAGCTAGCTGGGGACAGTCTGTAGGGCTGTGACCAGCAAGATAGCAACATGCTCCTCTAGCCAACTTCAACACTTGAACATATCATGCAGCCAAACCCAATCTTGTGGGGCAAGGAATTGCTACCCCCTTCTGTGGATTGTTGATGCCCAGGACTGGGATTTTAAGTGAGTTTTGCCTTTCAACCCAGCCTAGCTTGGCTGAACTTTCTTTTGCTTTTGGCTTTTGGCTAATTTGCTCATCAGCCCACAACTCAGGCCTTCACCTTCGGCTCTCCTGTCACGAACCCTACATGAAATTGGCCAGTCATACCCTGGCTATTAAATCTGCCACCTCACAAGCTGCTGCAAGTTTCCCAGCCGGTGCTTTCCATGCGAACGAGTCATCGATCAAGTGGCTCTCGAACGGTTTGCTGCCTTCAAAGTGCCGCCTTTACGGAAAGTCCGCAACGAATTTCCCGCTGCCGTTCCAAGCAGGTTGCCGATACGCGCAATTCTACATCTTCACATCTCCGAGGACTGCGGCCAGTCGTCGCCTTTATTTACCTCATCTTTCCAGCCGTAGCTGCCGTTTGGTCGCCAGGTCGACAACTCCTTCAGTGAGCATCCAGACCTCGACTCCAAGTCCCATTGGACCCTTGCCTTCGCTGATCCTGCCGAACCGTGGACTTCGCGGCCATCACCTATCAGCCTCTTCGGAGTAGAGTATGCTCTTGTGAAGCCTTTGGCTTTTTGCTGACGTTTTGCCAAGATGGACGCCTCTTCAATGAATTAATTGTTCGTCTAGGTAAAAACTATGCCGTTAGTCTTTTGCAGCTCCGCGAAACCTCGCTCCTGCCATCACTCTTCCACTGCGCAAGCTCCCAGTCTCACATAGTCTTGCTCAACCCCGGATACGATGCTACATCTGCATGGAGGGCAAACCTGACGGAGCAGGACACGTTGGTCATGTGTCAAAAGGAACTAAGGAAGTTTCATCCCGTGGAGATGGAAACATGCTTTAGGAGAGTGGCAAGTTCCGAGAAGAGTGGATCTTCGACGAACTGAACCAAGGTCAAAACGAAGCGATCTTAGGGTCGAATTGGCTCTCATCAGACCAGGTTCCAGTGGTTTGAGAAGCTACATCGATATGGAGAAGCCAAAATGGCAGATACCGAGGGATCGTATCCGACGTTCGCCCCCCCTGAAGCTTCGTACAAGGAGTACGTGGGCCGGTCCATTGTATAGGATGTCACACTGAGCGAGAGGAGCTGTTTCGACAGCTCGGCACACTGTTGAAAAAGAAGCTAATCCGCCCCTCCTCATCCCCTTACGCATTACAATCCTGTTCATACACAAGATGGTAGGTTTTCGCTGGTGCATAGACTTCAGAAATCTCAACAAGAACTCGGTTTTGGACATGTATCCTCTACCATTGATTGAGAACTTGATCGACCAAGTCAGCGAGGTGACTTATTTCACCAAGCTTGACATGCGGAGTGGCTATTGGCAGATAGCCAATAGAAGATGTTCCCAAAACCACCTTTCGGACACCATATGGGCTCTACAGAGTTCTGAGTGATGTCTTTCGGCCTCATCAATGCAGGAGCGACCTTTGAAAGAATCTTTGAGAGAAGGGGAGTACTACGTGAACACTCCGATGTGCACTCTAGCACGTCGGAAAGTCCAGTACCTAGGCTATGAGATCGGTGCAGGGACCTTATCAATTGAAGCCAAAAAAGTATGGAGGGTTCAGGAGTGGCCGATCCTCACGCAACTTCAAGGATGCGAAGAAGAATTACTCTGCATACCACATGGAGCTGTTAGATTTGGACTATGTGCTGAAGCTATGGCGACCATATCTATCAACATGCCCATCTGAAGTGTTTATGGACAGCATGAGTGTGTCCAGGATTACCGAGAAGGGGCTGCTGACTCCTGCCCAATCATGGATAGTAGATCAGATCAGAGCAGTACCCCAATCACTGGAGAGCAAAGTTATGCGCCTCACTGCATGCAGATGCTAATTGGCTGCACTGCTTCGACGACTATGAAGGTCAAAAATGGTAGAAAATGCTGCCTGCTTTGGAAGCAGACTTCATCCGGACAACAGATTGTAATCCCACGAGATGCTGGCTTGAGAAGGACTTGCTACGAGAGAGGCATGAGGTGCCATTGTGCGGGCACTTAGGTGAGCGAAAGTTCATACAGACCATCTGAAGTAGTTCTTTTGGCCAATGCTTTTGGCACACCAGAAGCCAATTGGTTTACACCAACTTACTGAGTTACCTTCCGAACCTTTTGAGACGGTCTCGATGGATTTCATAGTCAAGTTGCCAAAAACTGCAAAGGGTAATGACACGTTGTTTATTGTTGTCAACAATTTGACAAAATGGGTTACTGTGATACCTGCATCATTACCGGTTACCACAGTATACAGTAAAAGTATTTCTCAATGAGGTTTTTCGAATCAGAGGGTTCCCACAGATCGTGAGTGATTGGGACGCCCGATTCGTGTCCGAGTTTTGGCAGGGACTACCAGGAAACCGATGGCATAACGGAACGTATGAATGCAACGGTACTGCAATAACTGAGCATTTACTGTGTGGCTCAACCTACAATGTGGGAGAAGTGGACGACATGTGCAGAGCTGATATACAATTCGGCTGTGCACAAGAGCACGTCCTACTCACCATTGCAGCTGACAATGGGGAGCAATGGACCACCCCCTCTCATGTGGCTGATGGGTTTGGATCCAGGAGCCTCAGGATGCAAAGACTTGGAATCATTTTTAACCAAGTGGAAGACAGCTTAGGAGACGAATTTGGACAACCTCTCCTTAGTGCAGTTTCGACAACCCGTGGCAACGAAACGACACAGACGCGAGATGACATCTTGGCCAGGGGGTTTGGTGTTTGTATCGAGAAATCGGATTACCAAGACACAAGGAACAAGTGAGGTGCCGAGGAAGTTGGACCCAAGGTGGATGGGACTCTAAGGCTAGAGTTCCCTCAACATTGGAAATCCTCATCCTTAGTCCACGTGCAAGATGTGCAGCCTTCTACGGATGAACACATTCAGTGACCGAGACGAGACAACCTGGAACCTTGGATCCAAGTGTCGACCCTGATGTCTAAGCCACAGAAGAGATTTTAGCCAACCGGCAATGGGGCCAAAAGAGGTAGTACCTGGTACGCTGAAAAGGATATCCAGACGGGGAAGCTATCTGGGAGCCGCAGGACAACTTGAAGGATTGCCCACGATTGGTTCACAAGTTCCATGACTGGTACGGGGACTGTCGATGGCGTCTCACACAACCGCAGTGACCACAAATTCTGGAACTTTGCCAGAGGCTATTTTCGGTGGGGGAGTGTGACACAGCAGGCGGCTGGCCACAATGCTCTTGACCTTGCCTTCCACCACTCCGCATGCAGGGGGTTTGCCCCTAGCGAGAAAGCTATGTGCGCGGAGCCCAAGCAACAGGTTGACCTTTGCTCTCCGCCAAGGCCATTAATGGTCGCTGGCACATGGAGGGTGCACGTCAGCCATCTGGCTTGCGGGCTACTTAGCCCTGCACAGTTGAGACTTGAGTTGCAGAGTCAGCTAGAGCCAGCACCCGAGACAGAAGAAGCAATTGCTGCTCCAGTCGAACCTATCAGGCAACAGCCCGATCGAGGTAGCTAGGCCTAAGTCTGCATAGACTTCAAGCAAGGGCCAAGTCAAAGGCCCCAGACTTGAAGCTGACCGTCAGTACAGCTTCCAGGGCAGTAGACAAGCAACAGATATTACTGAAGGAAGCCCAAACATCGAGAGTGGGACTCCCTAAGCCAAGTCTGGACTTAAGCTTCCCAGGCGGCATTTCCAAGGTGCCTGTATCCAGAGGCAGTTTACCGGCCATCTCACCTGCGGATGACCGACGACCCGGTGAGGAATCCTATAATGGGGAATCCCCTCACCACCCCACCAAGCCTGTTCCCAAGCTTCGGCCTGAAGGACGTCTGACTATAGTAGGACACCATTTTGAGTTTACTGAGCAGACCGCTCGACTAGGATGCCAGACCAGAACACCACCATCTTGGACGAACCAGGCAGGGTAGCCACCTGCCCGGGACAGGAGACCCCTAAGACCAGTGAGCTAGACTTTGCATTTTCATTTTTCCACTGCGCTAACTGTGCATGCACTGTGCTTACTGGAATAAAGATCTTGTCTTGGAACTCATCTCACTGACACACAGGTTCAAGTGTGTTTGAGTATTGTGGAATGCTGATTCTATTGTAATTATTAACTCCTGTACTCTAAGAGTAAGCAATTTTGGAATTCCTTTCTGTATATTTTTGATAATAATCATATATTAAATTGCACAGGCCCATGTGTGTGCTTCTGTTCATCTGATTGTGTGATTGAATGCTTGATTAATTCTGTTATTAAAACATTAGGCAACTTTGCTGCACTGAATCTCAACAGCCAACTTAGACCAGTGCTGTAAACATCATACAAACAGCTAGGTGGTTGGAATGTGGAATGCTATGACCACAAATGACGAATGATCGCATTGAACGCAAGAGGTACAGAGTTAGCGTAATTAATTGAAATATATGTTCAGGGTGATTCAGTAGAATAGAACTAAAAGCCACATACCTCTACCTGGGTTCCTGTGTAAGAATCAACCAAGGTTGTTGTATTAAGTGGCCAAGGCGCATTTTAAACACACTGAATTCGATGACCTTCATGTGTTCCATCAAGGTCATCTAGATAATATCTCCGTTAATATCCAACCTACACAACTGATGTCAAAGTGCTGTCCATTGGCAACAATGCAACTACCCAGGAGAAAATAAAGTGCAATCCCCCTAACTTTGAATGCATTCCAAAAAGTGCATTCAACAATCCAAATGCAGTCATAGAGTGGCACCGGATGGCGAGGGATTGCAATCATGGAGTGCAATCGGATGGCAAAAAATTATTGCACTGTACCATATTATTGGAAAGGGAATTGCAATCAATGTATGGGAATAGGTAACATAACATTGCATTCGGAGTGCAATCTGATTGCATGCCAACCTCAAATCGGATGGCATTCTAAATGCAATCAAATTGCATTGCAAGTGCAATCAAATTGCATTCCAATTGCAATCATATTGCATTCCAAAATGAAATCATACATTGTTATGATTGCAATCAGAGTCCAGTTTGGAATGCCATTTAAATTGCATTCCAATCTAAAATCAAATATCTCTCTGATTGCAATCCGATTCCAATCTGATTCCAGTTTGGAATGCAATCAAAATTACATCTGATTGCAGTTTGAAGTAGCAGGTAAGGGGAAATACAATACATGAAGCCTGTAGGACGTCTGAAAATTTTTTTGGTTGACAAGGATAGCCTATGTGTGGGGTTGATATTTTAGTATTTGTATCATTGTTGGGGAGGGGGTCGATGAGTCAACCATATGTGGTGTATTTTTCTGTAAAGTGTGTTAATTCAGGATGATTTATCAGTTATTTGAAACACTGTTTTCTATTATTGCCAATAGGATAATAGAAAAGTGTTCCAAATAATCAGAGAAACCAATAGAAAATAATAGCGAAAAACCATTAAAAATGTTATTGACGACAATAGCAACCTATAGCTACACCAATAGAAACCAATTTTCAATTATTGTATTGACCACAATTGAAAACAACTTTCCAAATTACATTAGAAACCAATAGACATTTTCTAATGGGTTCTATTGGAAATCAATAGACATGTCTATTGGTTTTTCACCAGGGTGACAACCCAGAGGAAATTTTCAGACGTCATAGACAATGTTGTATTGTTCCTTACCTGCTATATGTGGCTGACGTAATCCAAAGTGCAGAATAGCATCCAAAGTTAAAAATCCACAGTTACGCGATATCACATGCACAATAACGACAAATATGACAAATAACGAAATCAGTACCTCACACAAATTAGCTGGCCACATACGAGCATATCAGGACTGACGGATTTGGTGAAATTCAGGGAAATCCGAAAAAAAACGTTTGTGACCATAAGCTGCACGGGTCTGAACTGTATCTCATGCACAATCTGTTCGAACTTCCCAAATCCTTCAGTCCCGATATGCTCGTGTGGTCATTTATTGCTGACCATGTCGAAAATATTCGACATATGAGTTGTCAAACGATTTCGACTTGCCAGACAAAAACTGCGTGCGCGCCTGGCAGCCGCTATGACTAACTGCCAGTCTGCCACAGTGACACTAAAACAATGAAAAATGGGCGGGAAAAATCCCACATCCTGTTATTTATTACGTGTTCACAAAATCATGATACCTACTTGAATGCGTACTTTTACAGCTGACCATGTATAAATATTGAATATCTCTGAATTGGAATTAGAATAAAACCTATTCAAATTCTAATTCAGAAGTCAAATATTTTTACCGTCAAAATTAAAGTGCCGCCATGGACACCGTTGTACATGTATGAAAAATGAACAGGAAAAATCCCTTATCCTGTTGACTACATGTACATGTATTATGTCATGTACATGTGTATGTATGTCAAAAATATTTGACATATCTGAATTGGAATTTAGAAGAAATAAAACTTTTCGTTCTAATTCTAATTCAGATGTCGAATATTAGGGGGTGTCAATCCTAAAAAAATACATGTATTGTATCGAAATTGACTAATTGGTGTGCGCATCCACAAACGACTACAAAAAACAGTTTTTCAGGTCTTGGTAGCCTTATGCACATGCACAAATCAATTGTTTTCTTTGGTATTTTTCACCAGGGTGTTTAAAGATTCATGATCAGAATGCACTTGGGACTGCATTCTTAAACTGTAGTAACAGTGCAATCAACGATTGCATTCATACTGTTGTTTGAAACACAATTGGAATGCACTTGTGACTGCATTCTAAAACTACAGGAACATTGCAGTCAACGATTGCAGTCAGACGATTTCTTTATTTACCATAAGATTGCAATCGTGACTACAGTATTTTTTAACGTCATATTGCAGTCAGATTCACATTTGATTGTAGATTAAGTGCAATCATAGAGCTTCAAAGAGTGCATTCTTCAAATTGCACACTGACTGCATTCTGTAGATTGCAGTCAAAGTGTCCAGAATGCATTTAACGTTATAGGGATTGTACCCATTTTCTCCTGGATATGTAGTCGTGTGACAATGTTATTCTGGATGCTGCAAAGCACATCAGAGAGAGAAAACTAATGGCTCGGAGGGCGAGCATATCCCTCATGGCCAGATTTTTAAGAGATAATGAATCCAGACAGGAGGAAGGGTTTGATGACTGGAATGTGTAGGGGCTCACGTCCCTGCATCCCGATGGTTTTAGGGAGATTTGGATGGATTGAAAGAAGGTGGTCCTTTCAGATTTGCTAAAACATTTAAGTATGCCAGCCTCTTTCGTGACACCTAGGTTTCGTCGTTTGGGACCGCCAGGTTAGTTACATAGGCCTTTATGAGGTCTGTGAGGCAAAAATGAAACGTGCATGTGAACGGTCTTGGAGATTAGTTCCTAAATTCGTGTGGAACTCTTTTGGGTTTGGGTGGTTGCCATTTTATTGAAAGGGGGAGGTTCATCAAACATAGTCTGATGGAGTATATCTATGCTTTCGAGTGCCATTAGGTTGGGCAATTTAATATGCCAGGCTGGACATCAATTTCTGTTGCTTTGGTTTACTAGTGGTGGTCATTTCAGAGAGGGGAGCATTCATCTGACAAAACGTCTGATGGAGTACATCCGTGCCTTCATATGCATTGGATTGGGCAGTTATTGGCTAAAATTTGATTTCTGCTATGGAGTTTTTAAATAAGGAGGCAGTTTTGATGAAGGGAACATTTCATCTAACACATCATCTGATGGAGTCTACCATACCTTCAGCCACTCCATGGCCCCTCAGATTCATGGCCTTTGCAGGAGGTTTACATTGAAAATAGGTGTTCATGACCTTGATTTGGGGGTAATGGTATGATGTTTGCATCAACTGATGAAGCACACCTGAAACCACTCCCCTGCGCCCAACGAATAGACAATTCCTCCAGGCTAGGCTGGTGGTTTATGTTGGGTCGAATCCATCGGGGTGCTATTCAATATGTCGTCCAGAGCAGAGGTTAAATTAATAGAATGAAAAAGAAATTTCAAATGCCTTACAGCTTGGGGGGTTAATCTGGCCCTAAGGGATGCATTCAGGGTAGTAATCTGCTCCGCATCACATGCCAGGAGTAAATGAGCCCAGGTGGGGTTTCCACACAAGAATAGTGGGCATGGCCTAGAAGTATCAGGATTGAAAGAAGAATTTCTAAAGTGAATATGGTATGCATCAGTATGGGTTGCATCAGAAAACGCTTCAAGTTAAAGGGGAGGTTTTGCCTAAGGTAATCAGCAGCAGACGGGGTGCTGTAATAGAAATTTATAATGGGGAAAATTTGTTGAGTTTTGTATGCAGTCCCAGTTACCCTGGGTTTGATTTCTATCTATGTGATCTATAGTGGTTAGACATAATTAACCCACTATTTGTGGATCGATGATAGGATGCTCTAATAGCTGCGAGTTTGTGGTTATGCTGTTGTTTATTAGTTTGATCAATTGGCATAGTGGGTTATGTTTGTCAGCCGGATTTCTTAGCCAGTACAGGAACAGCCATTGTGTAATGGGGATTATCTGCTGTCAGGCAATGGTTCCAGAAACTACAGGTGTGTCTAATAAGCAGGACCATGATTGGAACCAGTTTGAACTCCTGTCGAATTAGATAGTGGGGAGTACTGAAGTCGAAGGAGAACACCTTTCTAAGAAAGTTTCCTGGATGCCTGCAAATGGATTGGGTTGGTTTAAGACCCAAAAGAGCCCAATCTAGCTGATCAAAATTAATTATGAAAGACATGTTTCGTTTTCCAACAGAATACTACTAATATATAATTA
>JAQGAF010006205.1:0-10609 GCA_034687865.1 Kryphioiulus occultus | reverse complement strand
AAACCTGAAAATCTCAGGGAATTTTATGTTCAACCTGGAAAACATGGAAATTTAAGGCATTTTGAATCGAAACCTGAAATTGTGTTTGTTCTTTTATAATTCTGAGAAGTCAACACAATAATGATTGGGTCCGATCAACAATAATTATTGGTGATTTAGTTTAAAAAATGAAACTGCATGAATTTTTTTTGCAAAACTGGATGCCATGATGAATTTTAACCCAAATTTTTATTTTTTGAATCAATAAAGGCAAAAATTCCATGACCCTGATGTAAATTTCATGAGTTTTTCACGATTTTAATGGCTTGCATTTCATGATTTTTCGATGAATTTCATTTTATGCCTTTTCCATGACTTCCATAACCAGAATTTCATGTCATGGCTTTTCCATGACTTCCATGACCTGAATTTCACTTCATCACTTTCCATGACTTCCATGACCTGGATTTCATTTCATGACTTTCATGTTTTCCATGTCACGAATTTCTCTTCATCACATTTCCATGACTTCCATGACATGAATTTCAATTCATGAATTTTCCATGACTTTTGTGACATGAATTTCATTTCATGGCTTTTCCATGACTTTTCCATGACCGGTAGGCACCCTGATTGGGATTTTTTTGTTTGGCAATGTTGACTAAAAACCTACCATTTGAGATTGTTTCTCAATAAATTTCGGCGAATCTTTACTATTTTTACTAAATGTTGTTTTCAGAAGAATTATGGCACGCCTTTAATCATTAAAATACATTTTTCAACCTGAAAAATTAGACTATGACCTTGGAAAACCTGGAAAACAGAGAATTTCGTTTTCACAAATTAGTAGTCAGCATGAAATGCTGATTTGCACGAAACTCATGGAATTATACTTGCAATTTCTTGTTCTTTGTTTTAGCGAAAGCATTACGTACTTTTTAAAAATAGATCTTCTCCTTGGGAATTAATTAAAATTAGGCTAAAGCAGGAAGTGGATTATTTTCGATGCATGTTATAACATGGTGAGTGTTCTTCGTCTAGATTAATTTTAACGACTTTTTTTTGTTTTTCATTGGCCCCCAAACGGGAATTTGATCTTGTCGACCACTAATTACACCCCCAGCTGCCAATTAACCAGAGTTAATTAGCGGCGCGTGCGGATTAATGTCTCGTGACGTCACCCTAATCCGCTCTAGCGGATTATGGTCTCTGGTTTGGGAACGTTCAAGTATTACATCATGATACTTAAATCGTAATGTTTTTAGGTTCCCCAGCACATTTTGTTAAAACTAGCTCTTTCGAGGCTATTAAGATGCTCCCATGTGGCACCACTGTACTTTTAGCCCAAATTTATCGAAAGCGATACGAAATTTCTGAAATGTGAAATGGGGTCGAAATGGGAACAATGTTTTCGGTGTATGGTTTATGTCAGCTTGTCCTATTTTTTATATTTATTGTTATTTCGTCCATTATGCGTGACGTGCATGTGGGTGTCTTCGAATCCAATATGGGTGTTGGGTCAGGGGTCAAATCCAGGCTGGCATGACCTCATATCAGGAATTCGAATACAGGACACTGCAAAGCATGATGGAACGAATTATGGCGGTTTCAGAAAATGGAGCATCTCGCAAAATTGCGATTAGTGATGAAAAATCCCAGCTGTTTCACGAAACCTGGAAAACTCAGGGAATTTTGAATTGAAACCTGACTTTCAGCATCTAAATTGTATTTAGTGTTTGTTCGTTAAAATTCTGATAAACAACACAAAAGTAATTGACCTGATAATCAGTTCTACCATTGCAAATTAAATTTGTAAATGGAATTTGTGTTTTTGTGGATTACCTTAAGTCGCATGTCAGAAAAAACCGAAAATTATTTCTGATATGTAATTTACTTAATAACACAAATTCAAAAAAGATAAGGAATTCTCTATTCAATGACGATCAAATTTCTAATTCAGTTTTGTTTGTAATTGTGCTGTTATTTGATTTGTATTAATTTAGTAATAAGCAAAATATGTCATTATCCCAATGGCGGATTTTTCATACATTTATTTGCAAATCAGTCAATGAAAGGAATAACTTAAGTATATGCCTTAATATATGTTATTAATATTTCTGAAAAAAATATTTGTAATTTTCGCCTATGGGAACTAGTTTATGGGTTAATATTTCTTCTAAATGTTCAATATGGCTTAAAAATGCATTATTGGTGATCTAATTTGGTTAATTTTCTGAAAATTTATTTCGTTATTATTTGTGAAAAACATTTTAAATACCTAAAATTCTTTCTTAAAAAAGAATTAATTTTGGATGAATTTCAAATAAATATTCGTAAAATCTCTCACTGAGATATGTGCATACTGCATGTATTTCGCCTATAAGGTATGACTAAATTAATACAAAGCAAATTCTAATATTTCAAAACGTATGTTTGTTTGGTAGTGTTGACTTAAACATATCGTTTGAGGTTTAGTTTTTCAAAAAAAATTCGCTAATGGCGTTTCCTATTATTATTACTAAATATTGTTTTGAATGGAATTGTGGTCTAAAATCCTCAATTTGTGGCCTATGGTTGCTGAAAGTTTTCCTATGTCGTTTTTAAGAAAAAAAACAATACGGGTCCTAACATGTTTTTGAACCTGGGAAAATTAGAATATGACCCTGGAAAACCTGGAAAACTCATTTAATTGTTTGGTAATTAATGTTGTCTAAAATCCCTATCATTTGAGGTAGTTTCCATAAAATTTTCCCCTATTGCGTATCCTTATTATTATATGTGGCCTATTACTAAATATTGTTTTGAATGGAATTGGGACATGAAATCAACAATTTGCGGTTTAGTTTTTCGTAAAAGTTTCACCTAAAAAGTCACTTTCAAGAGAAAACAATACTGGTCCTAACATATTTTTGAACCTGGAAAAAATAGAATATGACCTTGGAAAACCTTGAAAACTCATTGAATTTCGTATTCATAAATAAGTGGTCACTATGACAGAGGTTCACGAAACAATTTTTTGGCAATGGCGACCGGAAGTATGGGCACCGATCGCTGGCTGCGCCCCCTGGCGTCCGTTGACCTTTTGACCCCTGGCCAGTGGGCGCTTTTCGTTGACTCCTTCACTTCGTGCCCTGCTGTATGGCTGCTAATTATGGGGCGAGGACCCCCCCCCCTGGACCCTACATGTCGAGGTGTCCGTGGCATGGTTGCAGCTTTTATTTTTTTTATTATTATTTTTTTTTTGGGGGGTTTTTTGACTGATGATTAGGATGGGGATTTACCATTCACTCGATCAGGTTTTCGATGCTGTTGGGGGGCTTTGGGAGAAAGTGCAGCGACCTCCGAGAAATCATCGAAAAATGAGGTTCAACCAGGGACAACCTGTTGTTTCGGAACCCCTGAAATATTTTAATTCGCCATACTTTATGAAAAAAAAAAGCGAACCCCGAACGTGATTGTTTGGAAAGGAATATGGCCGCCCAAAGGGCAAAGGTCGAGTTGTGATGGTTGATCGGAAAAACTATGAAAGACAACATGAAATGCAAGATACAAAATTCAACGTTTAGCCTAAAAAAAAGTTTCAGAAACATTTACTCCAAAAAACAGCTATAGGTTGGCAAACTTAATTGTCTTAAAAAGTGTCACTTAACTTCAATAAATACAAAATAAAAATATGCTAAAAAGCTCTAAATGTTTCCAACGTAAAGATGGATAGACACGTAATGAAATACTGCATCCTGAAAATGAAACCATTAAAAAATTGTTATAAAATAATATAGTTGAAATAGTTACATGTAGTTTTGTATTGTTATTTGAAAACGTTATACAGTGTAGTTATAGATTTTTATCTAAAATAGTTATACATTTTACTCGAAAGTCTTAAGTTCTAAAAATTATAGTCCAAAATTTGGAACCCTTAAAAGTTTTGATAAAAAAGCGTCATAGATTTTTGATGGAAATAATTGTAAAAAATGGAAATATCAATGGAAAAGTTCTAAACGATATCCAAATGAATGAAAAAATACGAAAATGCAGAAATTGCCCTGCAAAAATGTACAGAAATTAATTTATCAGGGAGTGTACCGGTCATGGAAGTCATGGAAAGTTATGAAATGAGATTCAGGTCATCGAAGTCATGGAAAAGTTTTGAAATTTACAACAGGGTCATGGAAAAGTCTTGAAATTTACAACAGGGTCATGGAAAAGTCTTGAAATTTACAACAGGGTCATGGCATTTTTGTGTTTTAATTCACAAAATAAAATGTGGGTTTAAATTTTTCATTTGTCACTAATTTTTGCAAAATCCCAACAGTGGTAGATATTGTTTCTGAAAATCGCTCTTTAGTCATGACATAAAACTTCAACGGCCCCATATACAATTGGCCATGGAGAAATTTTAGTCATGAAAAGGTCATGAAATTTGCAATACCAAATCTAATAGACACCCTGTTATTTACCAGCATTTAATTGCTCGTTTTAACGTCGATTTCACGGTAAATTTTGCGAAATTCATGGAAATTTCTTTTGAAAATTCAAGAGTGTAAATGCGTGGGCTTCACTCAGTAATAGGTGACCTCCAGGTACATGCAGCTGCAAGTTGCTTGTCCCGCATCGAAAGGGTCAAACGGTGACCCCGAAACCCCTCCGATCGCAGTTTTTGTTTTTTAACCTCGTTTGACCCATGTGTAATTAAAATGCGAAGAAAATAAACAAATTATTAGCTAGTATAATTTTGTTTTAATTAAGATGAGTTCCTAACTTTTCCGTTCGAAATACTGTCAGTGTTTCAGTATTGTTGACCGTGTAAGGTCCTCCTTACGTCATTCTCCTTGGGGATTTCATCGTTTTAATCAGTATAATTTTTTTGGCAACCTAATAACACGTTTTATCGTCATTATTCGAGATGGGTGCGGCTTAGCCGACTTGGCAACTCGTGAATCCTTTTGGGTCCTCCAAGGTTGTTCAGGATTCTAAACGAGCCTATAGCTATATCTCTCATTGACTTTTACCCAAGTTACCTGAGCAGATTTTTGTCCATTTTATTTGAAAAATGGGTTTGGGAGGGAGGAGGCGCCCTCTAACGACGATTAGCATCGATCGGCCTTGGCCCTTGTTGTGCCAATTCATCCCACATCGCCATTAATACCATTGGCTCGCTCATGGCGCCATCTAACAGCGAGTAAGGTGCTTTTGTGGATAATGGCCACAGATGGCGCCACAAGAGGCACGCTCGCAGCGCCGTCTGGTGGCTGTTGTACTGAGACAAAGGGGTTTTGGATTCCCTTTTTAGTCTTCGGTGTGTGTTTGTAAAAGTATTTGAGATTTAAGTTGCTAGTCTTTGAAATTTAGGGTTTTAAAGTCGTTATAATTTTGAATTTTAAATTTAAAGGCTTTGGAATTTGAGACTTTGTAGTCTTTGGTATTTACAGTATGAAGACTTTGAGATTCAAGTGTTTTTTAACTCTTTGAGATTTATGGTTTTTAAAGGCGTTATAATTTTGGATTTTGAAATTTAAGATTTGAAGTCTTTATAATTTGGATTTTGAAATTTAAAGGCTCTGAAATTTGAGTATGAGTGAATTAGATATTTAAGTTTTTAGAAGGTATTGAGATTTCGGTTTTTGTCTTTGATATTAAGGTTTTTAACTCTTTCAGATTCATGGTTTTTTAAAATCGTTATAATTTTGGATTTTTAAATTTGAATTGTTGAAGCCATTTGAAATTTCGGTTTAGATGTATAAAGTCTTCGATGTATGTTTGTAAAAGTATTTGAGATTAGTTTGAGAATGGTTTTGGAAATTTGACTTTTTGAAGTCTTTGATATTTAAGTTTTTAGAAGGTATGAACTATTGATATTTATATTGATATTAGGTCTTTTGAAGTCTTTCAGATTTAGTGTTGTTAGTTCTTCGAAATTTAATTAATGCTTAGTTTTTGAAATTTGTGATTTTCAAGTCTCTGACACATTTAGGTATTTAATGTTGTAGAAATTTTGTTTTTTAAATTCTTAGATTGACATTTTCAGGTTTTCAAAATCTTTGAAAGTTCGGTTTTTTAAACTAGTCGTTGAAGTTGAGTTTTTGAAGTCCCTGATATTTAAGTTTTTTCAAAAGTGATTGAGATTTGGGCTTTTTAAAGACTGAGATTTAGCTGTTTTTGAATTTATTTAAATGTTGGTTTTTGGAGTCTTTCAGGTGTACATAGGTATTTAATGTCATTGTTTTTTGGGTTTGTATAAGCTTTGAGATTTAGATGGAAGTTTTTGAGTCTATCAGATTTAGGATTTTAAAGTCTGATTAAAATGTAGGTTTTTGAATTTTGAAGCCTTTTAAGTTTAGACTTACGGTCTGACACAAATTTGTTGTCCACGTCTTTGATTGCAATTTAGATTTTAAATTACGGTATGTCAGACATGAGTCGCCGGTCCATTAACGTGACTGATCGATGACGCTCATTAAGATTTCAGTTGGATCAATACTCGTTAATTGGTCATTAATTGGCGCTTTTGACGTCACAGTGTGCTTAACGAGCCGTTACCACAGTTGCACGACCTCGGTGCCAGCGAAAACTCGTCTCTTAATTTTGACGTAATCGACTAATGAAAATCGTGAGGTCAATTTAAAAAGTAATAAAAAAAGTTTAAGAAAAAAAAAAGTAAAAAAATTGGCAAAAGGGTGACGAGGCGCAAAATAAACAACCAAAAAGTGCACGCGGTCGTGCCTAATGGCCATTTGGTGTACGCTTGACCTCAGATGGTGGTCAGTCGTGCGTGGAAAGAAAAGGGGGAAGGAAGGTCAAACGGGAAAACTACACTTCCGGTAGGGGCGCTGCGAACATGGGGACTATCAACCTGGAAAACCAGTAAACCTCAGGGAATTTTGAATTGAAATCTGGAATTTTTCAGAATCAAAATTGTATTTTGTGTTTGTTCTTTATTAATTCTGAGAAATCGGCACAAAAATTATTGGTCCTGCATGATAATCAATTGTACAATTTCCTTAAAATTCAGCATTTGCGATTTTTAGTTATTCTAAAACCCTTGACTAAAGTAAACCTAACTTTATGCATATGTTC
Source organism: Kryphioiulus occultus (assembly GCA_034687865.1). Lineage (NCBI taxonomy): Eukaryota > Metazoa > Arthropoda > Diplopoda > Julida > Julidae > Kryphioiulus > Kryphioiulus occultus. The sequence continues at coordinate 3,556 of JAQGAF010006205.1, read as the reverse complement.
ACAACATTTAGTTTAAAAAAGTTGGTGATTTAGTTTAAAAAAATGAAATTGCCACCAGTGTTGCCTTTGCTGTTAATATTTCTGAGACAGGTTTTCGAGAGATTACACCTAAAATCCGTTATTTCTGGTAATTTTTGGTCGAGTTTTATCGGTATTAATATTTCTCAAATTTCAAAAATGGTCCAGAAAAGCATTATTGGTGATCTATCTTATAAACATGTAAAATTCCCAAAAATAAATATTTCTTTCATTATTATTATTTCTAAAAAAGAACGTTTCGATGAAAAAAAATATACCTAAATTCCATTATTTCAGGTAGTTTTTCTAAGAAATGTTCATGAAATCCATCATGGGGATATGTTTGTTTGGTGATGATTCTGCAGTTTCTGGTAATATTTCTGAAATTTCAGAAATGCTCCAGAACAGCATTATTGGTGATGTTTGTGAAGTTTCTGGTAATATTTCTGAAATTTCATAAATGGTCCAGAACAGCATTATGGGTGATCTACAGTAGCTTAATTACATAAAAAAAATCTCAAATATTTCTTTCACTATTATTATTTCCAAAAAAAATCGTTTCGATGAAAATATACTTAAAATCTATTATTTCAGGTAGTTTTTCTAAGAAATGTTCGTTAAATCCATCATTGGGATATGTTTGTTTGGTGGTGTTGACTAAAAACCTAAGATTTGAGATTGTTTCTAAACAAATTCAACGTTTCCTTATTAGTAGTAGTAGTAAATATTGTTTTTAATGGAATTGTGGCACACGTTTAATCATTAAAAATATATTTTTTGGACATGGGAAAATTAAATATGGCCATGGAAAACCCGGAAAACTCAGGGAATTTCGATTTCAGAAATTCAGTAATGTGGTAGACACTATATATAGCACATGGTCAGACTATCTGAGATTGTTGCTCTCAACTCTCAACTAGACACATAGACATTGTCCTTAACACTGAATTTTTCCTGGCGTTAAATTCACGACCTTGCTATAAAGTTTAGATGCGAGTGGATCCACTCGATGGACGTAATCCACTCGCCTCTTGACCAGCGGTCAGCTCGTGTCGAGTGGTCAGTTCGGACGTGACCGGAAAACGAAAGGCAGTCGACGTGATTGGTCCTAACTGGGAAGGCGATGACCGCTCATCCACTCGCTGTTTACATGTGTACGAGCCAATTTGACATATTATTAGGGTTATCTAATATGTGTGTGTACAGGGTGTCTGAATGTTAAATGCATTTAGATCGCGTAATCTCGACACCCTGTATGCGCTGTAGAAACGATTTTTGGGTGCTATTTTTTATTAATTTATCAACGATTATATGATACATGTATATAATATTTGCGAGATATGCTTGGAGGTTGTGAACCTTGACCTCTGATGCGTTTGAACGTCTTATTCGTATTTAGTGTCGGTGCATGCAGACCAGGATAGTTGAAACTGGTTTAGATTAAAATGAATTTAATATAAGTATTGAAATTGAAACTTATTAAAATTCAAGCTACATGTACATGTTGCATAACGCAGTAATATCAAAAAGTTTCATGGCTTTTTTTTGTAGATTTTTAAAATTAATTTATTGATTTTTTTCATCTGTAATCTTTTACCTCGTTGAGAATAACCAATTTCATTGGATGTTTCAAGCTGCTTGCTTATGACTACCCAAACAATTGCAATGTTGTTATTATTTTTTATTTTATTTATTATTTGGTTTAATTTTTTGTTTTTGAAATTCATCATTTGTCATTAAGTTTTGTTTACTTGTGTGAATGTTTTTGATATAATTTCTGTAAACATTTCACTCGTTATTTCGCTCGGTCAATGTTGAAGTCATATTTTTGTTGTTGAGCATAAAAATCACAATTTTTTTGATGACTTTACATCTGAAAACTTAAGACCCGGAAAACCAGGAATTGCCAGGGAAATGCATTTACAGAGAATACATTTTATATAGCTTGATTAACACAAAAATCAAGCGATGACAAGACATTTCGTGGAAGAAATTTATACTGAAATTGTGAATTTATGACAAAAAAATTACGTAAATTTGTTGTTTCCTTAGGAAGACATTGTTCTGTCTCCTGTTTATATACTGTATAATAGGCAACATTAAAATATGCCTGGAAAAGTCAGGAAAAATTGCTTTTATTTTTTAATAAATAATAATAGTTTAGTTTATAACACAAAAATGAAGAGATGACAAGAATTTTGTGAATGAAACTGTCAATTACAGCAAAATAATAATCTAAATTTGCTGTTTCCTTATGAAGACGTGTGTTCTGTCTCCTGATAAGTTTAATATGCGTTAAATTTTTCATTAACAGCGTCATATTTTTGCATTTTCATGATCAGTGTGGTCAGGGAAATTTGTTTTAAAACCTCGAACCGTCAGGAAAGTTGAAAATCTGATCTCTGGTTGAACCCTGCATATGTATTTGACCACGGGTGTCCACATGTGTCGATTTTAAAAATAAACAAATAAAAAGAATGATAATAAACAAGCAGCAATTTATTCAAAGAGGCACTTTTGATGGATGATCCTTCTGACAAATTAATTCCACCTTGATAAAAATAGTTTCTTTACGTATGCTATCGATATTTTAACCCTTGCAGATGTCGTTTTATTATCCCCTTTTAAATCTGCACGAATTGACCGTATTAAGCCCAGCGGCTGGAAAGGTCTGATTTGCGCAAAAAATGGGTAAATAAATATTGATTTTTCCTCGTTTTTTTACGCCATTTTTTTTCTCTTCTTTCAGATCAATCTACGACTGATATTGGTGACCGGAAAGACCAAGGAGTTCATATTTAGTAACAATGATTCGGCTGCCGACATAGCGCAGCACGTGTTCGACAATTGGCCAGAAGGTGAGATCGAAACCCGATGAGGTTACTTTTTTTAGTTATTTTTTTTAAAGTTATTTCTCACCCTGTATATGTTATATGTGGCACGTTGCACGAACCGTGGTTAATAATGTAACAAATTGTCTCCGGGTGTCGAAGCGACCCACTTTCTCGTCCGAGTAACCCATTCGTTGATTTGTTTAATATTTAATCTCCACTCTTCGACCTATTTCTTCTATCTCTTTTTCTCCTGCAATTCTGTAAGGATCCGCGACACGTGTTTCTCTGTTTGTTTACAAACGATCGTTGACACGATTTGCCCGTGTTTTCGCAGCAGTTTTCTGGTCCCATAACTGTGTTATGTATACGTATCTATAGATATTCATCTGTCCCAATTTTGAGGTTTTCAGATGTTATTTTCTTGCATTGTAAATACTGCACTTTTATGGACTTGTAATACACATGAACAACAAAAATGTGCTTTGTACAAATGTATCAATGTTTCAGAAAACCAACGTCCTTTTACAATATATATACACTTTCGTGCAAAAGAATCGACTCGCCTGCAAGAATCGAGATTTCAAATCGGAAGAAGTCAGATTTCATATCGGAAAAATGTGTTTTGTAGACAATTTATTTCTCTTTATAATTCGCCTAGTGTGAAAAGGATTTCTGCTGAGTTTCTCTGGAGACTAGTGTACAAC
>JAQGAF010006204.1:0-10612 GCA_034687865.1 Kryphioiulus occultus | reverse complement strand
CTGGGCCGTGTGGCTGGCTGCTGCGGCTGCGTTCCTGGCTACGCACGTGTAATTGCCGGAGTGTTCGCTCTGAATGTTGTCGATGGTCAGGACCGAAGTAAAGTCGTCCATCGCCCGTATTATGCTTCCGGATTCGGACTCGAGGCGCTGACCATCCTTCAGCCATTCTATGGTGAGCGGAAGGTCTCCTTGGTAGACAACGCATGACACTCGAGCCAACACCCCAGCAAAAAAATGGTCCCCACCAAATGAAAACGGAACTATTTTTGGTGCGACTGTGAAAAAAGCAAAAAATTACACGAATCAGCACTATCCCAAAAATGTTAATTTTATCCTGGAACTCCAGAAATGCCAAAAGCCTATTATTTTAGTAATTGATGATATATTAATTACGCTTTTGTTTTTCTCGGAAGATCATGGTATTCTGCAATTTACTGTTACATTTTCCAAAAAGTATCTAAAAAATCTGCAGAAATGCATTTTAACAACTGCAGTCGATCCTAGTACCTGCCAGTCTGTCGTACCCAAAACCTAATCATTGATACATTGTTGTAGCTTCATGTATCTGAGTATTCAAGAAATACTACAGAAACCAAATATTTTTGGCTTGATAGGATTAAATATGTACATTGTTTTGATCAAGTGTACAAAATTCCGATTTTGAAATACACATACAGTATGGTTTGAGAAGTATCACGGTAGCCATAATTCTAAATTTTTATCTAAATACAGGGTGAATACAAATGATTGCAACGCTTTCATTAATTCACTGTGAGTGTTGTCATCGAAATATGCTTGATTGATATCATTAAACTCGATTACTATATCTCGAATAATATGGTCACACATAATTTGCATTTATAACCCCCTGTATTATTTCCTACGATTTTGGCAAATCATCAAGGAAGATTTGGGAAATTATCATGACATTCAGGAATCTTTCACAATCTGCTAACAGCATTTCTGCAAAATTTCATATTGTTTTGCTGCAGTGGATGCCCAGAACCTTACTGCATTTGCATTCTCAGCTGTAAAATACACATGTTTGGGATAATGCTATGTCCACAACAGCAGCATCGGCCATCGTATTACCATTGATTCTTAATTCTGCTGTGAACACGTCTGAAGCAGCAGCGTTGCTTGCTGAGCAGCTGTAGTTGCCACTGTGAGAGGGGCTAGCATTGACAATGGTTAGCATACTAGAGAAATCTCTAACAGACACAATTTTTATCCCAGCCAAAGAGTCAACAGCAGTGCCATCTTTTGTCCAGCTAAACTGAATTGGAGGATCTCCCTCTGTCAACATGCACACGACAGCAATGTTTCCTCCAACAGAAAACTTGTCATCTTGGAACGAGAACGGCTGAATTTTTGGGCCAACTGCGGAATAACAGTGGAAAAGAGCTTAAAACGTGTGATTACCCTGGACAAGAAGCTGAGCCGTGAAGCTGGCTTCTCCGGCAGGGTTCTTGGCGACACACGTGTAGTTGCCAGAATGGATGGCAGTGACACTGTCAATGCTAAGTGCACTCGAGTGCCGATCATAGTCGGTCGTTTTAATGTCCAGAATAGGGAGGATTGGCTTGGCATCTTTGAGCCACTGGAATTGGATGGGGAGGTCCCCTTGGCTGACAGCACACGCTATGTGTGCTCGCATGCCTTTGAAGTTTTGGTCATCTTGGAATGCGAAAGGGATAATCTTGGGAAGGGCTGAAAAGTAAAAGCAATCAATTACCATTAACTGAGAGTCGGGCTGAGTGTGAGGCTGCTCCCGCTGCATTATGTGCCATGCACGTGTACACTCCATTGTGCCGTGGAGTAATCATCTTAATCGCCAGAATGCTGGAGAACTCATCCATGGCCTTAACAATAATGCCCATGTCCTCTCCAACCGCTTGGCCATCTTTTAGCCACGCAATAGTGACCGGAGAATCGCCCTCGCTGACCACACACTGCAGCCTCGCACGCATTCCCTCGCGCAACAATTCATCTTGGAAGGCAAAGGGGAGGATTTTGGGTGGCACTGAAATGGGGTAAACACAGCATGGCACTGCTTAATAATGTCCCAAAAGAGTGTTGAAGCTAGATAGGACATCAACCGGTTACCAATAGGGGTGTATTAGCAACGGCTTTAATTAGGATTTTCTGAATTCGCATGGACAGAATTTCATTAGCAAAATATCAATTTATGGAAATTGTGGCGGAAATCCATCAGCGGTTATGTGAACCAGTTTTACAAAAAAATTGACTGTGGCGTTTCGGTCATTACAAGGTTCATGCAAAAATTTGCAACTCAATTTTCCTGGCTTTCCCTGACTTTCCCTGACCAAATCTGGTTAAATTCCCTTGCTTATTAAATAAAAAATGTCACATGTTCCAGGTTTTCCAGACATTTTTTGGAAAATTTCCAGACGATTTCAGGAAGCAATTTTTTCAGGTTTGATCCAAGCAAATATACGACATGGCGGAAATTTTAGAAATTATAGATCTGATCACGACATGATGGAATTTCCCCCCAATTTATGGAATCAGCCCACAATTATGTAAGAAGAAATAATGTTAATAATTAAGGAGTGCCATAGGCCAAATCGTTTAAAAATTACAAGAAATATTGGATTTTTAGTGTATTAATATTAATAACGATGCGAACAATAGTGGTTTAAACCACTAGATCTCAAACACTGCATTTTGATGACTTCTTCTTTGAAATATTAAAAAATTCTTCATAATGACGGAAACGCCCTAGGCGAAATTTTTTTTAAACAAAAATAATGCATTTTAGGTGAATGTTTCATAAGGATGTTTCATAGTGCTTTTCATAATGCTTTTCATGAGATACTTATACCATTCAAAATAGTTGTGCCACAACAAATTTCCAGACATTATGAATTTCCCTGAATTAATGGTCAAAACGTCAAGATTTCCCTGACTTTCCCTGACGGTATGAACCCTGCATTATTAATATTTCCAAAATTTCTTGATATTGGGGATATAGTATTTTAAAAATGTGCCCTCAAAAAAGCATGAAAATTCAACAAATGCACAGGAATCAAAAAAAAGAAAACATTAATTTTCTGAAACAGTTGAAAATGACTAATAAAACACACATAGTAAAAAATAAGTGCATGTAACTTACCCAAAACGTTGACTTGCACTTTTGCCTGAGCACTCTCCCCTTTATTATTCTTGACGGAACACAAATATTCACCGCTGTCCGATCCTCTCTGAACATTCTGGATGAGCAGGGTTCCATTAGGGAAGACTTCTTGACGAACAGTGCTCGGAAGGCTATATGATCCTGAAATAAACGCACAAAATGAAGCCTTAATTCTCATTGTTACGCAAAGGTTGGGCAGATCAACCAAACCGTGCGACCATTCCGAATTTCTTTTTTTCAGCAAAGTTGGTCTCATAACGTTTGGGCACAATCAATAAAGTTGATTAATAAAATTGAAAGTGCCATAATCAGTCCATATTTAAATTTTTCTGTTTCGTAAGTTTACATGGTAAATTATTGTATTTCATCAAATGTAAGATGCATTTTTCCCCCAATTTTGGTTCCCCAAAAACAACCGAAGCTTTTTTCGAATTTTCCCGCGCAATGATACGAAGTGTAATTATTCAATTTCGTTCATTATTGATCATTTATTGCACCTCAAAATGATGTCAAAAAAAATTGCACTATGATGCCCCATTGAAAATAAGTGATCTTGTTTGCAGAAGAACATGAAAATAGAGCTGCAGGTTGATATCTTAACATTATTAAAGTAAATATATATGTGCATCAATATTGGAATGATCACAATTCCCTATTTTCGCAAAAATCAACAATTTTATGCTGTTGCTATTAAAATTCCGGTGCATCTTACATTCGACGGCGTCTTACATTCGATGAAATACGACAGTATTGACAAAAGCACGCATATCAATTACAATCAGCAGTTATCCTCACCTTTATTCCATTCCACAGAATCAATCGGATGTCCATAAACGGGACATGACATCTGCAAGTTTTCTCCAGCCACGGCAGTAATTGGTGGAATTTCACGAACTTTGAGAGAACCTAAACAAGCACGCAAGACATTGTTTTAAATCTCAGAATTGAGACCTAATGTCGGACACGCGAAGTCATAGATAAAGTTTATCCGACTTGAGATCACAAAAATGGTGTTCTCATGGAGTAAGTTAGATGAAAAACAATGTGAATATGCAGCTAAGGTTCAGTCACTAAAATTACTAAGGTAAGGCGAATGAGCACTTACCCCGACATACCATGAATGTTCACCCGAGCAGAATGTCTCGACTTTCCCAGTCGATTGCTCGCCTCGCACGTGTACAATCCCCCGTCTTCTTTCCGGGCATGCTTTAGGTGCAAGGTACTTCGCACCCCACCAAGACTGTCAGCTTCAACTTTGACGACTGCGTGACCACTGCCTCTCACCGGAACGGTGTCTAGCATCCAAATTATTGTGGGAGTCGGATTTCCAATGGCCATACAATGAAGCGTGAATGCAGCTCCAGGATCCCTGACGTGCTCCTCAAAAACTTGCTTTAATTCGGGCAAAAAATCTGAAATTTCATGAAGAAAAAGCCTTTCATCATGACCACATAACTACAACAGCTAGCTAAAATTTCGAAAGAAGTTGTATATTTCAACAAAATAATGTAAATAAGGAATTAACAAGGAACATTTCAATTTATCCCAATACTAAGTTTGTAGATGATAAAAGGAAAATCTAAACATAGTGAAAATTACAGGCAATTACGAAAAAAAAGTATTACCACCAAGAGTAACTTGAGCATCGCCATGAACCACATTTTGCTCGCTATGTGCAAAACACTGGTACATTCCTTTATCTTCGGTCTTAATGGCAGGAATGTGCAACGTAGAAACTTGTTGAAGTTCGTCATACTGAACCCGTTCAGTAGGAACGTGCAAGCCATCTTTCATCCAAAACACAGATGACACTGGATGTCCGACCAGTTTGCATTTGAGAATGAGGGATTCACCTACATTCACCGTTGTGCGTGATGGCTCCACGTGAATCTGAAGTGGTCCTAAAAAGAAGTTTAGCAGGATCTATAAATATGTCATACTGTATTGGTATTCATAAAAGAAACTGTGAATGAATGAATGACAGAGAGTTTACCGCGAACGTTCAAAGTAAATTCTTTGGTGGTTGTCCATGTACTGGAATTTACTTGACATATGTAGGTACCCGCATCGGCCCCTTGAGCACTACCGATGATTAGTCCATGTGGGATTCTTTTAACTCTGCCATTTGAAATCAAAACCTTTTCCCCAGCATCGGTGCGCTTCATCCAACTAAAAATACGTTAATTAGAATACTTCAGCTTCATTTCTTTCTTTCTGTCAATTAGCCAACACGTGGGGGATCAAATGAGACTAATCAGGGCGTCCTCCAAAGAAATGCCTCACATTATCAAACATTTTGTTTTAGAAAAGTTGGCTAAAATTCACTCCTCGTGGTTTAGCTTTCCAAACAATATCTTATACATTTTCTAAAATCCATTTTTGGGTATCTTCTTTTTTTCGTGATCCATTTTCAAGAACAAATATGGTCCCTAAATACGTGTATTCCCATCACTATTTCTGGCTCGCAATAACAAAACCACACTTCAAAATTATCAATCATTATTTCGGGTTATTTTTTAAAATTGTTTTTTTGCCTACCGCATTCCCTCGTTTAATAAATATGCCAAAAAATGTAGAATCTTGAGGAATAAATACCATTTTTTGCGAAATAGATTTTCTAAAGGTTTCGCTACAAAGGTTGGTAACCACTGCATCAATCGAAACTGATTTAGAACTTACACAGTGGAAGGAACTGGAAATCCTTGAGCAACACAAGAGAGAAAAGCTGGACCACCTTTGACAGCATTAACGACAGTAGCACCATCAGCAATCTTTGGCGGTACATTGCCCCTCTGATCTAAAATGAAAAGATAAATAAAAATTCATGTTCACAAAATAGCTTCCAAGGTAACTGGTAAATATTTAAAGAAGGATACAGCAATCAACCGACTACTTGATTCCACAGCTTACCCGTAACAATGAGTTGAGCTGATCGCGTGCTAGTTTTGCTAGCTTTTGTCAAGCGATGATAGGTTTGGCAACGGTAGCTGCTTCCTTTATCGGCAGTGGTCACGTCTTTGATGAAAAGTTCTCCGTTAGGTGAAACCCAGAATTTTCCATCTGCGAGGGTTGCATAAAACCATTCTTGGACAAACCGTTATAAACACCCAATCAGGGTTCCCATTCAAATTCTCAAATCGATTTCCCTGACTATCCCTGACAACACGCAGTCATTTCCCTGCCATTCCCTAACAACTTTTGAGTAATTTGCCTGACATGTTACACGAGATTTCACGCAATATTAGACCACAAAAATAGTACATGCATTAATTTTCAAGCCCTGCATCAAAGTTTAATAGAGGAGGTAATATAACTGGCAATTTTTGTCAAAAAAGAAACATATTTCAACAGTAAGTACGAATTCTTGTGAACATTAGAAATGTTATTAAATACATGTATTAACATTACTAGAAACGCTGTAAACAAATTTTTTTTCAAAAAAACAACTAGGTTTAAGCCTATATGTTGCGGTACAAAAATTTGTTTAGCAAGTGATAATTTAGGACCGCAAAAGGCAACATTTTTAGAAACAAAATACTGAGAAATAATAATTAAGGGAATGCAGCGGCAACTTTTTTTTAAAAAGAAAATTCCATTCAAAACATTTTTTTAAAAAAAGTTCTGAAATGATGAATGTTAGTTTTTGTAAATTGCTTTTAAAAAATAGTAAACAATCTCAATTTGCCTGACATTTTTCACGAATGTTGACGAATTTCATGACAATTTTTGATTTCCCTGACATTCCCTGACTTTCCAGAAAGTGGTAACCTTGCCAAAGTATAATTTAATCAGATAATATTTCACCAGTTTCAGCAGAGGCAACAATTTTCAACATATCATCTCTTATCCAGGCCACCACTGACACGTATTCCTCCAGGAAGGCTGGAATGTGACACTTGAAGACAGCCGTGTTCCCACGGATGGAAAAGGCATCATAGACGTGAACTTCGTAATCAACATTAAGAACTGAAAAGCACAAAAAATCAAGTTAACCCAGTAGATAACGCCACAATGATGAACCAAAGAGTTAAATCCAGTGTAAGTTTTCCAAACCTGCTTTAACATTGGTATTCCTACTGATAATCGTGCCGGCAGTATTGGAAGCCACGCAGCGATACGCGACGGAATGAACATCGGGACGAAACTGCTCAGATCGAAATGGCGAAAAGCTAAGGGTCCCAGCACTCGAGTGTCTAATGCCTGATATGTTGGACACAGGTGCCCCATCTAGCAAGGTCCATGACACGAGTGGTGGGAGAATTCCTTTGGCAAGACACTCCAGACGGCCTCCGGTACTGTTCGAAAAATCCAGATGACTGACAGGTTCTTCTAGAAATTGTGGTCCATCAGAACTTCCATTGACAAGAGTGCTTGAATCTATAACAAAATGTAATTGATCAATATAAGTTAAGACATTTGAGAGACAAGTCAATCAAACACCTTCCGTTCATTGCTTTTCCCATCACAACCCTTGCTGAAATAACTAGCAAAACAAGGTTTGATGTAAAATTCTAATAGCTGGAAAGTTCATGTCCACACGTTCAGTATCAAGGAACAAAACAAGACTACATGTACATGTATGAACTTTGTTCTCCAAAACTATAGCTATGTTCACCATTCTGTTAAAAATCGCTGAATAGAGCGAATTGTTGGAGTTTAAATGAATTTTCTGATACTAATTGTACGAGAAATAACGCTGCATTGGTAACTCACCAGAAATGGCAAAGTGGATGCTGACTGCAACTGCGGTTACCGCAAAAATCCACGGTAAACTAGCAGAATACATGATGAAATTAGGAGACTTCAATCTCCACCAGCAGCAGACGAATGTGGAACTTTTCGCTTCGCACTTGGGCCTAGGCCATAGCGTATAAACCGCACTGATTCATGGCGCCAAATTCGAAAAATAGAATTGAAAAATCGACAAGAAATAACTAAAACGAACACAGAATTAAACAAACATGAATAAAACGTTAATCTTTAGTATTTTATGCTAGTATTTTACGAAAAATTATGGAATATTGAAATTCTTGAATTTAGGGTTGGCAATCACTGCTAGCGCAGATGCTATGTGTGGTTGCCTACCCAGTGCCTCATCAGCTTGCATAAATTATCTTAAAAATTTAAAACTAATTATCCCTCAAGGTTTCTGATCAAGTGATTTCATTTCAAGTTCCATTTTGATTCTCTTTAGATTTTATAGACACGGGAATGAAATTAGAAATTAATATATACATATGCATGTACAGAAAAATCAGAAATTCCTTTAGTATTTTTTATCCTTAGCGACATTTAAAAATCTGAAAAGGCGACAACAGCACCTTTCAAAATGTTCGTTGTGAGGGTCCAAATTACCAGACGCACCTGCGTTTCGAATACTAGTTTCCAACAAAAGGTTTATCGAATGCATTTTTTAAACATTTAAAGTTCGAAATTACTCGGAAAGGAGCAACATCGATTCACAACGAATTTGACATGAGTACCAAATTTATACACTAGAAAAATTGCTTTCATCAAATAATTGGCGAATTTACTAAATTCTACTTTTACGTGCCCTGAATGGTGTATTTGAAGTCGTTTATTTGTAATGTTTAAGGCTTAGTTTTGTATACAGGTTACATTTAAAATAAAGTTAGTGATTAACGTTTTGCATGGTCTTTTGTTGTGGGCATCTCGAGCAATGCTTAGAAAATACGTGCATGTTTGCAGGTTATTAAAAAAGGGCATCTGAAATACATGTATATTCCTAATTTAATTTTGCATATTCGAGTTTTTCAGGAGCCAGGAAAATGCATTCACTTCTTCCACATTATTTACTGTGTAAAATCTGCGCTGCATGTACTGCGTCTGTACTACATTGCTTCAACATTTATTATATTGGCAACATGGAACGAGCACTTACAGAAATATATAAACATTAACATAAATGAATTCATCTTATAATAGACTGGTTTGGATAATACAGTAGTTCCCACTAAAAATGACCCTGTACATTGGGATTTCATGCTTCATGCAATTATTATAAAGTTGACTAGTTGCAGGAAATGCAAACACAGTATACGGAAATTGATATTATGGAATTCAATTATTATTATGCATGCAAAAGAACGTGGATATACTTCCCTGCCAATTGCCGCGACATTCCACTTAGAAATCGTCATGAGTTTACTGCTTTGAAAACGGCCTGTAATTAAAGGACGTAAATTCAAAATTAGATCAATTATTGCCAAATTGATACCAAGACATTTACAGCCAGTTGGGCCATTTTCAGTAAAAAATAACGGTGGGATAATTGATTAGTGTAGAACTATGTATGTAGAGAAACCAAGGCTGACTATTTTTGTGGCACTCTGTATTGTACAAGTACATGTATGTTGTTAAGGGCTTGACCTTTGGTCATGACCTTTTTAGGGCATTTCCTCGCCATCTTCCAGAGGATGAGCACATAACTCAAATCAACTTTTTTCACTTTTTGTATTTGGCCTCTTCTGTTCTTGTAAACCTAATTCACCCAATGACAGACCCAATTATCACAACAGAGGGTCAGTTGGGTCAAGCAGGATATAATGCCGTCTTGCTAATTCCTAGAATTCAATGGAGCTTGACAATCCCCTTAAAGTATAAGAACTTCCTTTGATCTTAGCCAAAAGGCCGAACTAGGTAGGGACATGGGCCCTTAATAGTTGGCGCCAGTGGACAAAACACTCGAAAGTCCTCAATGTTCCAGTTTTAAAGGGCCATGAATGTCACGACTGAAAAGTAACTACAGTGGATAAATCAAGTATTGGCAATTGGCGTTTTTTCACAAAAAGTGCCACAAGAACAACTTAAAAGCCAAACAAATATCCATTAAATGGCTGCAAGTAAATTAATGTAATGATGACGTGAAAAACTCAAGTCAAAAAAGCATTGGCAATTTGAAAGTTTGGCATATATCTTTGTATGTCATGTCACCATGTCACCTTTGCTCTGAAATGCTTTTTATAACAGTACTAACTGTGAACAAACGTTTGTATAAACGTTAGCCAATTATACAATTCTTGAAGACTGTCCAAATTGGTTAGGACATGCTGAAAGACTTACTGTAACTACAAACTGTATAAGGATAAATTCGTTGTTTTTATTCTCTTGGTGACATGAAATACTAAGATTGTGTATATGCTAAACTTTCAATTTGCCAATACTTTTTTGCTGCTTATTTTAAACCACGTCAAACTACTGTCATATTTGTTTGTTTAGCTTTTAAGTTGTTTTTGTGTGAAAAAACTCCAATTGTCAATACTTTTTTTGGCCACTGTAAAGGAGACCCTACACGGGAATTATTACTGTCAGTTTCGACAAGCACGGCCAGTAATACGGATCGTGCAACTAGATGTATTGACGTTCGATAATGACGATTATCCGGATTTTCGGATAACTACTGTCAGTATGAAGATATTAACAATAATACTGACC
>JAQGAF010006203.1:0-10612 GCA_034687865.1 Kryphioiulus occultus | reverse complement strand
GGGGGGGCAGAAATCCGCAGCGATCTAAATAAGACGAGCCAGAGAAGCAATTTGAGAGAAACAGAAGAAAAAGACGAAGAATTGCGACCGAAACGAAAAAAAAAGTGTAAAAAGACTGAAACGAAAATTAGGGCCTGTAAGATACGACGCTGGGATAATGGGATTAGACGAAAAAGATGGCTGCGGCCTATGGGCTTCCGCAGCAAACGAAGAATTGTGAGACGGCTGCGGCGAAAACCCAATCAAAACGAAACACAGCGAGCCCCCGAAACAACGTTATTTTCATCGCGAAACGGAAAATAAAGAGCGCGAAGGCCGGGAAATTGCAAAAGTTAACTCGTTATGGGCCTATTTCCTATCGGCGGAGAATAGATGGGACGAGCAAACTTTTAACAATCATCCCACGACATCGCTTCAAAAAGACGTTGTTTGGGCCACAGAAGTACTCCGATGTATTCTATATATGCGCTTCGCCTCTCAAAAATATACCAACTAAGTGTCTAAAATCTTTAAATTACGCTACTGCTCATTGCCAAAACCAACCAGTATTTCAGTCAAAACTCTGAAAAACCGGCATTTTTCAAATCAAACGTTTCGTTCAAAAATCACACGCGACAAAATGGCGCACGCGCGCGAGAGCTAGTCAAAGTGAAGCCCATTGGGGAAATCTGACATGACTCGTTTTATAATTTAGAAATCGATTAACGGTTTTAAGGTATACATTTGTACGTGTCGAAACGCATGAACTCCAGATTAAAATCGTATAGTACACTTGCGTGCAAAAAATCGACTCACCTGCAAGATTCGAGTAAAAATGTGTTTTTCTCAGAATTTACCAAATGTCGGATTTAAGATCGGAAAAATTTGTTTTGTAGACAATTTATTCCTCTTTACAATTCGCCTAGTATGAAAAGGAGTTCTGCTGAGTTTCTCTGGAGAATAGCCTGAAATTCCAAAGCCTACATCTGGTGTAGTGGTCATTTTATCGAGAAACCATTAATTAAGAATATGTCTGGATATGTGTTCATTAAGCTCTGATGATCAAATTGCATTCAGAAACACTTTTTATAGCCACAGGGGTACAATAATGCATGTGTCATAAATAATGCAAATTTGGGCTGCTTTAAGTTGACATTTTGCGCCTCAAATATGCAAAAGGAATTTTATGCACATAAGGCGAATTATAAAGAGGAATAAATTGTCCACAAAACACATTTTTCCGATTTCAAATCGGACATTCTCGATTCATCCATGCAGGTGAGTCGATTTTTTTGCACGCAAGTGTATTTATATTACACAAAGCCCAACATTCCCATATACATGTATCCAAAAATGTAACAACTAAAGTACTAAAGTATCCAAAACGTATCCACCGTAATGTATCAACCAAGACTGACTTGTATCCAAAATGCAACTTCAATATTCACTTTGGTATCCGAATTATCCACTCTTCAGGAACGACATGTATCTCATGCACTAATGATAGGATATAGAAAAAAATCTTCTATTCAACATTTTTGGAATTAACTCATTACATGTTTTAAACATTACCAATAGCATATGAAATTTGATTACTCATGTAAATACACAGTATAAAGACATTATCGGGTGGCTTTAGACATGAAGTGTTTTTATAAGGTAATATATGATTGTACCCAATTATTCTGGTGAAATGCTGTCCGAATTAAAGCCATGTTAGTACACTGTGCAGATATGCTGAATTGACAGAAACATAATTTCCATAATACAAAATATCATTTTTATCCACTATAAATATGAGTACAAGTACATGTATACACTGCATGGCAGGCCAGTGCGCAGGATCCCAAAATAGGGGGCGGGGGGGTTAAGTGACACCTGAGTGGGTAATTCGGCAATTTTACTGAGATTTTTTTTTCTGGGGGGTATGGGGGAATACCCCGTAGGCGACAATTTTGCAAAAAAACTAAATAATAATTATGGATTTTAAGCTATTTCTTTGAATTGTTTTGAATATTTCATAAGTTTTTGCATTTTTTTCTCAATGGGAGTGGTTTAACCCCTACAGTAACCCCTCCCCCCTTTGAGCACGTCCCTGTTGTATGGTTATCAGATTGAGCCCACAAACGTACAAATTGAATAGACCCAAAGGCATGAGAACGATTGAAGATAAATCGGGCGGCCATGTTGGGAATCTCGATAGCAAACCTTGTTAAAATTACCCAAACTTGGGTAAAAGCGTTTTTCGGGGAAACTTTCAAGATGCCCATTTAATGTCGTTAAATGTACCGCGAAAGTGTGAAGTGTATACTCGAAATTGAAATTGAATACTCGAAAATGGTCTTAACATGTGTTTGTCAATGGAATCAATCAGTGTGGAATCAATCATTTTTGCATCTAACAAAATGACTATTTTAACTGCACAGGGTAACATTTACTTTCCGAAAAACGGTTTTGGGCATACATGCAGTTTTGGGCAACAAAGAGTTTATGAGATGGGGTGCTATAAACGGTCAATAATACTGTCAATGTGAACAAAAACAGAAAGTAATACTGAGAGTATATTGGATACGGGCACTGTTGGATTGATGCTCCACTCAGATTACTAACGCATATCCGAATTTTTTGATAACTTATACTGTCAGTTTCGAGATATGTAGGAAAAATATGATGGATAATGAAGGAAAAAGTTTGGGAAGTTGGGTCATAGCTATAAAGTCGATAAAATAGCTGGAGTTATGACCCCCGAATCGTATTAATTTATGTAGAGAATAATGTTATGCAATTTCCATGCATGGATTAATTTGGTAATATGTGATACGAATTGACAACATCACAAATTACCAAATTAATCGATGCATGGAAAGTGCATAACTATTAAAGCGTCAACAAATTTGTGACAAAATTAATAACATGTATAGGAAGTCTCAATCGTAGGTGATCGTTTCTCAAGTGATAAAATTTACATAGGGAAATTCCCATGAGGAAATTCAAATAAAATTTAAAAATTTCCAAGTTTTTCAATATTTCAAGCCTAATTCTTCGAATATTGACCTAATAGTTAAAATACACACGTTTTTGGCTGCACCAAAAAATCGATGTGACCAGATTATTTTTTACCCATTTTGTTTGTAAAACTCAATTTTTCGCCCCGATAAACTCAGTGGTTTTCCCAAACTGGAAATTAATATTCCGTTGAGCAACCCATCACGTCGTTTTTCCCCTCCAATCGCCGCCATTTTTTTTCCGTTTACCCAAATTATTGTTATTTGGGATTAGAGGGTTATAATGTAATTGCAGAAGCCGAAATCGCTTCCGTGTACCGCCAGTATTATTATTAGTATTTTTTGGCAATTTAATAAGCGGGGGCTGATTTACTATTAAGGGAACCGAGAATTAAACGCCATTTAACTCCTTTAATGGCGGAAGGGAGAAAGAATAGCACTCAACACATCACGAAATTTAGCTGTTTTAGCGCCATTTTCAGACCAACCGAAATCCAAAACGTCCAATTTCGGCCATGGAGAGTGCTTAATTCGAACCGTTGACCAAACTAACCAATTAAAAGTGGTAACGGGCCAAACTACACAATTCCCAAACATTCCCAGGCTTTCTACAGTAGGTCTTGGGGGACCAACACGCAATTACTAATCATATGCTACTCACAAGGGATTTCCCTGATTTTTCCAGGCTATCCAGGTCTAGGAGAACCCTCTACAATGTTAACCTCTCTACAAAATTAACAATCATGTTCTATACATAAGGAATTTCCCTTATTTACACGTACCAATAAATTGCAATATTTTTCACTGACTGCCCCTGCCCATTTTACTCTACTTTTAGGTCCACATGAACCCTGCCAGAACAAAAATTTGTATTTTTAAGCTAGTTACAAAGTGGAAAAAAGCTTGGTTCGCCAAGATGGCATAAATAAGAAACGAGCCTCGTCCAACATGCAAATATGGCGTTTGTAGGGGGCTATGAAGGGAGGCGTATGACGGAGCCCAACACCTGGTCAGCTCCCATGCGTGGCTTGGGAGTCCATCACATTTCAGACGGATAGCATGGCTCGTGTTTTTTTCTGTTTCTGGGAAATTTATGAAAATTGGTTTGGGTGAAAAAATGCATTATAGATGGCGAGCGACGTATGCGGGCTCGAGCAGCTGGATGCGAGAGCAGTGGTCAAGTGCGAGCCCAAAACCACAAAAACAAAACGAAAAATAAAATATCCCAAAGTAACACGATCAGCCAATTTCGAGGTGCGACGTTATAGCGTACTCAACACAACAAACGAATAGGCAGGGTTTCCCCAGGAATTTAATTTTTAACTTCCCTGACTTTCCAGTTTTAAAAAGATTTCCCTGAAAGTGCAAAAATAGCACATGCACATGACAATATAAAAATGCTGCGTTTGCAGCTTATAGGATATGGAACTAAAATTTTCATCAGGAAACAGCATATTTTGAAAAACGAAAATTTTCATAAATAAAATTGTTTAAGTATTTTTTTTTTAAATCGACAACTGAAAAATTTAAAAACTGGCTTCAGAACGATAATTGTCATAAGGAAACAGCAAATTATGCCTTTTTTTAAATTGACGATTTCCAGCTTGCTTCTGAATGAATTTTTTCAAAAAGAAACAGCAAATTTTGAATGTTTTAAAAACAAACAACCTTATACTTGCTTCAGCACGAAATTTTTCATAAATAGCAAATTATGAATATTTTAAAAACATAGACAACCTTATACTTGCTTCAGCACGAAATTTTTCATAAATAGCAAATTATGAATATTTTTTTTTAAATTGACGATTTCAAGCTTGCTTCAGAATCAAAATAGCAAATTTTGAATATTTTTTTTTGATATCGACAATTTCATGCTTGCTTCAGAACAAGAATTTTCATAATAAATTTTGAATATATTTTTGAAATTGACGATTTCATGCTTGCTTCAAAACGAATATTTTCATAAATACATGTAGCAAATTTTAATTTTTTTTAGTTAAAGATTTCATGCATGCTTTGGAATAAAAGTGTTCATAAGGAAACAGCAAATTTCGAACAGTTGTTTAAAATCTACTATTTCATGCTTGCTTCAGAAAGAAAATTGAAGATGTCGCGAATACATTTTAAACAAGGGATAATACGGTTTCCAATCAAATCATCAAGTCGATTTCCCAGACATGGATTTTATCCTAAATTTTTATAAAAGATGATGACTAATTAATTTGCTGATGTAAACTATATTTCCCCGACATTTTTACGGATTCCCTGACACTTCCCCATTTCCCTGACTTTCCAGAATGTGGGAACCCTGGAAAACTATACATTTTAATGAGAAAAAAAAAATACATAGGCAATTTTTTTGCATAACTGTATTACAAGTGATGGATTTCAACCCAATTATAAAATCGTCAATGATCATTTGACCTGGCCCCCTGCCCCTCACGTTTCGTCATCGTGTTACCCTCCCTGGCTCCCTCTATAATGACGACATAATACTTGAAAACCCCAGCTCAAAAATGGCTATAATATTGGAGGAAAGAGTGGAGATGACCCTTCCCAGTGGTCTTGGCTGGACCTGGATCAGCGTAGTGTGGCCGACTAGTCAAATGCACGACACCCTGTATAAATCTCGCAAAAAAAATCAAGAAAAATTCGATATTCTTGGTCTTCGAAAACTCGACTATGGCGCAATTCAGCCTCTACTCAACTCACGTTTCCGTAATTACGACGCTCCTTAATATCAAAAGACGTAGCTCGTGATATACCGGTTATTAATCGCACCCCCACTGGCCCACCCCACAACTTAAGTCAAAACCAAAGTTAAAATTAAAGGTGCCCCCAATTACGCCGAATCCCCGAGCGTAATTGATATAAAAGCCAAATAATTTTAAGGTAGATCCACGCTCACGATATCGAGAAAATTAACCAAAATTTCGTCAGTGAAACATTCAAGGGGGCGGGGGTTAATCGAGGGGTCAGACGAGCAAAACGCATATAATGACCGAGTCGTGCGCAATTTCCGTCGTGGGCTAGAGAGGTCATAGGTCAATCTGCGTTTCGCGATGAATGCCCACAGATGGCGCTACAAACCGCCCAACTAAGGACCTAAATTTCAATGATTTTCAAGGTTTTAGGGCTAAATGGCCCATCGACATCAATCATGCATGGTGACTACTTATTTCCGAAAACGAAAACCCCGAGTTTTTCATGGTTTTTCAGGTGCAAAAAATATATTTTGACGGTCAAATGTGTGCCACAATTCGATTTAAAACAATATTAGAAATAATAATAAAGAAACGCCATAGGCGATTTTGAAAAAAAAAAAAAAAGAAAACTACATCTGAAATGGTTGGTTTTCAGTCAACGGTATACAAACTTTCCAATGATGGATTTTACGAACATTTCTTCAAAAAACTACCAGAAATAATGGATTTCAGGTTTAGTTTTCCTAGGAATGTTTTTTTTTGGAAATAATCATAATAATGAAACAGGGTTAATTCCCCCACCTATCGAGTTAATCGCGTTAATTCCCTGACAACTTTTCAGTCATGATATTCTTTAAAAAAATAGAAAAAGTGACGATTAATCAATTGGCTGATGCAAACAATCTCAATTTCCCGGCTATTCCTTAACATTTTCACGAATTCCCTGGCAGCCCCTGATTTTCCAGAAAATGGAAACCCTGTGAAAGAAATTTTTGATTTTTTTAATAAAAACTAGATCAGCAAGTGCAGTTTTAGACCATATTTAAAATCTCAAAAATATTAATATTGACGCCAAAGACAAAACTCGAAAAAAAATTAACAGAAATAACGGCTAAACAGAAAAGGTTTTTTAAGAAATATTTTTTGAAGATAAAATCACCAGTGATGCATGAAGCTTTGATTAATTTAGGAATACCGCAGGCAAAATTTCTAGAAAAACTTCATCACAAATGCTGAGCTTTAGGGGAATGGTGGAACTGATTACCGGGCCAATCATTTTGTGCTGATTCCCCAGAATTATAATGAACAAATACGAAGTACAATTTTGATACTGAAAAATTCCAAGTTTAAATTAAAAATTTCCTGAAGTTTTACAGGTTTTCCAGGTTGACGATAAAATATCTCGAGTTTTCAAGATGGCGACGTATCGCTTCCGTTTTCAACGGAAAGAATGGGGGGGAGGCGGTTGGGGAAGGAGAGCGTCCCACGAAATTAACCCCTGACCCCGACTGGAGCACGACGGGTAATTTTCTCGATGGCGTAATGATACACCTCTAGATTTAAGAAGTTGAGAGCCATGAATCAAGCTGAGACTGGGCTATAAATCTGAATCCGATGGGAGAAAATGGTGAAAAATCAATGCACGAAAACGCACTTGGGATGGGAAGGAGGGCCACGGTCGCCCTAATTACCCCGAACCCGAGCCCCCCACACGTTGCTGCACCCGAAAAACCATGCACGATGGGTGCGCACCATGGCTCAATTCATTTTCGCCAAGATTTACTGCTTCACTTTGCCCATTGGTTAGCATGACGTTCGAGATATTGTGAACACCTGACTACGGACTTCGGGGATTTTTCCTGACTTCACAAGACTTCAATAACTGCACATATGAGACTTGATCGAGGGGTTGGCAACTGGGCACCTTTTAAAATTTGTGTACACATGACAGCGAACTTCAGGGGATTTTACCTGACTTCAACTACCATATTTAGACTTTGAAGGACTTCAGTGGGATTTCAATGACACTTCAATAACTTCATGACTTCAGTTGAGGGAATTTGAGGAAGTTCCACACAAAGGGGGTGGCAACTCTTTAAAAATTTGTGTATACCATGCAGACAACAGTCAGGAATTTTGCCAGACTTCAAGGGCCACAAAGGGACTTGAACTTCAATGATACTTCAAGGACTTCCTGACTTCAGTTGAGGGAAGTTGAGAAGTTCCACATGCTGCTACTTCTTTGATGGGTTGCGAAGTTCTCGAAGCCCCACTGATGTCCAATTGTATTCGTTGAGGCCTGTGAAGTCAAACTGAAGTCTCTTCAAGTTAAACTGAAGTCCCATGAAGTCAGAAGTCCCTGGAAGTCCTAGAGGGACTTCAATGACTTCAGAGAAACTTCAACGCCTTCGGAGGGACTGCAATGAACTCAGAGGGACTTCAATGAACTCAGAGGGACTTCAGTTAACTCAGAGGGACTTCAACCAAACATTTACACCAGACTAGTTGCTACTCCTCGATGGTATCTGTGGGATTCAGCCACTGCTTAAAACCAATTTAATGACATCTCAAAGTCAGCATTGAAAGCAACACCGAGAACGCTGCTCAAGTATATTTTAATGACTTTTCAATGACTTGAAAAGCAATGAAGCCTACAAGAACAACTTTCAAATTCAGTTTTCAATCAACTAGCATGGTAATATCGTTTCGATTTTCACAAATCACCCGTATGTCAATAACTTAACGACATTTCGAGGACTAACATCTCTAGAAGGCAAGTTTCTATTTGCTTCTCAAATGGGCCCCAACCCAACCATCAATGCCCTGCATGGCAGCCCCTTAGCGACAAGCGTCATCTAGCGACGCCCTGATGCAACTCGGCGTTTCCCAACGCCTAGGGTTTCTACCGTAGGAGAGATCGTTACAAGAAAAAGGCGAGGGCGAAGGGGCATCCCCGGGGCGCCCCCTGGCGTTCCCGGTCGAACAAAACGCGCGGAACAAAAGGGCCGCGGCCCAAACAAAACCACAAGCCCCACGAGACGGAAAGACGAGATCACCTGATTAATGATGTTAACGTCGCCAAAAACGCAACATTAGCGGCAAAAATGGCGATGATGAAGAAGAAGGAGAAGATGAAAAGGAGGAAGACGATACTGCTGGAAGAGGTTAAATCGAAATTAGTTCGGCGTTCCAACAAAAGGCCCTTTTGAAGTGCACAAGCGGCCGTGCACCATGCCAAAATAATAATAATAATAACAATAAAGATGGCAGCGTGAAGGGAAGCGCTATTAATAAAAAATCACCCAGGGTCCCAGGAGTATGATGGATGGACGCCAGGGGGCCAAAGGGCCGACGCTCATCGGCTGGCACGAAAACAATGTGAAAGCGTAAAATGGCGCCGCTGAACAAATGGGCCCTCATGATCGGCAGCGGGCCCAATTTGCCCCAATGCGCCCCCCAAAGGAGACGATGATTATCAAAGGGCCCTAAAACATGCGGTTGCCAATATGGCGCCCAAGGCCAGGCAACGAGATTGTTTTCGAACAACGAAGCAACTTTCACAAAACACATGTTATTACGAGAATTTAAAATGGTTTTCAGTGATCACTAATCTGTGGCAAACTGTCTGCCACTATCTGAAGTCGATAAACTGCCCTCCAAGTCAATAAGTCCAAGTTGGAGTAGTAGTCAGTGGCCATCACAACAGGACAGACTGCTTTCCAACAACGAAGCCACTTACCCAACTTACCCGTTACTACAAAAACTAAAAGGTTTCCAGTGGTCATGGATGGTACACTCAAGTATGGGACACTGTCTGCCACTATTTGAAGCCGATGGACAGTGGTCATTGGCAATCATAACGGAACTGCTTTCGAAGAACGAAGCCACAAACACTAAACACTTGTTATTACACAAACTTAGAATGATTTCCAGTGGTCACTCATCTACGGGACACTGTCTGCCACTATTTGAAGACAAGAAACTGTCCTCCAAGTCAGTAAGTCCAAGTTGGAGTAGCTCCATCACCTGCTCCATGGACAGTGGTCAGTGGCCATCACGAATGGCATGAGATAACAGTTCAATATCTCCGTATGAGGGCATGGTCACGAAAACCGTAGCACTTAGGTTATGGAAATAGTCAATATTCATCTTATCCAGTTCTTAGTACACTTACGCTGCGGCTTCGTGGGCAGTGGTAATCCGAAAGTCCTCATCTTGTGTCTTATTCTGATCGTCTTTTACACGTTATTACAGTTGCAGCCTTTCCATGGCTGCAGCACACTCACATTCGCCTCTGACCGGTGGAGACGCTCTCTGCAAATAAAATCAGATAAAGAATCATCAATAAGCCATCGTCTCTTATATCACTGCAAGAATTTCTAGCTTAAATCCAAAGAAAATCCCTCGATTTAGTCATGCTTCAGTCAAGCGCTGGAACATTCAGATCACGTGCATTAAAAAACTGTCTAAATCAATATCCTCTCTGAACTAATGTCTCCAAGTATTATCCTCTCTGAACTAATGTTCCTAGCAATATCTGCTCTAAACGAATGTTTCAAAGTGAAATCCCCTCTAAACCAATAATTTGGGGCCGGTCTCGACTGTTAAGGCTAATAAACATCCCAAAACTAGATATTCGATAATTTGTGCATCGGTTTTTATTGGCCCCGCAATTTCGCGACCTAATACAACTTGTAGTCCCGTTTGCAATGCGGAAAATTCGGCAAAATGCGAAGAGAAAAACATCGAAGTGACTTGTAAACTTCCTAAAAATGCAAGTAATCACAAAATATGGCGCCCCTAATGCCTCGTTCAGACAGGACGTTTCAAACGAGATTACTCACCGAAACTCGTTTGGAATTTGCAGTCTGTACTGTCAGGATGGGTGAAACTCGATCACAACGAGGGATCAACATCCCTCGT
>JAQGAF010006202.1:0-10615 GCA_034687865.1 Kryphioiulus occultus | reverse complement strand
AACCATTACATTAAGTCCATTAAGCTGCCTCCTATCATTATTAGAAATGAGATTTACAGGCAAATTAAGAGCTACTAGTTTCCCTGGTCCAGGCCTGCAACAGCTCCCTCAAGGAAGGAACCAAGAACGGACCTCCCTTCCTGGGTGAGATGAAGACCGTCATGAGAGTAATACCTCTTTGGATTGCATAGCAATTCCTCAGAGGCATCAACACTCGCAACGCCCCTCTGACGACAGTAGATAGAAATCTCCCGTGCGTACTGCCTCACCCCGTCGGGAAAACCGTCAAGGCCCCTAAATCCACGATCAAACCGAGGAAGAATGCTGGATATTAACACCCTTGCCTGCGGTCGGACACGCCGGACTTCCTCGATAAGCCTGTGCAACCTTTCGATCAAAACCACAGGTGAATCCTTTGCCACGTTGTTAGTGCCAGCATGCACCACCACCACAGGTTTTGGACTGGAATTTTTCAACACAGTACCAACCCTTGAGGTGAGATGCTCAACTCGTGTGCCTGGATAGCACCACGTAGTCGCCCTACCGGGTTTGCCAACCTTAACCCCACGAACAATAGAATCACCTATAAGGTGGACCTCGCTCGGTTCGGCATGCAGTGGCGTCACATCAGGTGCACAATATAGGGCACTGAAGCGGTTAGCCACCGTAATGCCAACGGCACCAGAGCCAGCCACACACCGTCCCGCGCGAGACCCCCGAGAACCCCTGCGCCCACCAACCACCGTCCACGGCCCGCACCACGAAATGTGTCTGTCTGGGCAGACTGCTCCAAATTCCAAAATTACAACGTATCGACATCCGAAATTAAAATAGGCCAAAATCAAATCTTCCACATTGTTGTTATCATAAAGTGCGGGATGCAATATAGTTGGATAGGAACAACGTTTTGTTGAAAATTCGACTGGAATGCAGGAGGAAAGGATTACGAAATGGGCACGTGCAATTTTGGAAGTTCTGCCATTCATAAGCTATGAATGGAACAACTTGAACAATGGAACTTTATTTGGTTCAACGAATAGTTGATCAAATATTGTTCATGCATATTTTCAAGTTTCAATTCGCTTTCAACTGGAATTTGATCGACAATTAAAGTTGAAAAGTGAGAACGAGCCATGTCTGCACAATTGAACCATTGGTTTTCCGTTATTATTGATGAACACAAATTGTACAGGAATTTCTTTTCAGTAGGACCAACGAAAATGTATTCATCTTACGGTTGAATATCGTATAATATGCCAAACAGAGGAATGGAACACGACTGGTTCCAAAGTTAGAATTCCTGAGATTCGATTTTGGAATTTTTCGATTATTTTTGCCATTCATGCACCTCGGATGGAACAACACGACTGATTTGAAAGCTGTATTGAGCGACCTAAAGTTTAAGGGTGGTCAACTTCATTCGGTTCATCAAATCGTTGATCAACTCTGGTTGAATGTGTTGTCTTGCATGTTGCAAATCGCTTTCAACTGAAACTTTAACATCAACAGTTGAATCGTGAGAACATTGCTTTAAATAGAGGGCTGAGTTATTCACAAATTGGGACTTCAAAACCAAAATTGCAACTTTTCTATGGCTTAGCAACAGGACATCCCCAGGATGTCCTGTGGCAAGAAGCCAAAGGGAATTCACCCTCTCCCCTTTTTCACAACTCCCCCTTTTTTCGTTTGTTGTAAGGTTTTTTTTGTCTAATTCCTGAACAGGTCAACAAAAAAAGTCAGGGGAAATCTTGCAACGCCATGGCAACGTGTTGCCATTGGCTGTTCACTTTCTTTGTCCCTGACAGTTCTTGGCTGACCCAGGGCCTGGAAGCCAGCATTCACATGCTGGATTCTAGTCCCTCCACATGTGTTACAATTCTCTCATTTTGATACTTTGTGTAAGTTGAATCAAAATAAACCATTAGTGTTATCCTATAATAAGACTTGAGTACAGCCTTGGAATAGGATTATTCTTACAGAGGAGGGACTTTCCCACCTGGGGCACACAGATACAACGTGGACAAGAGACCATCCCTGGTCCTGAGGTAAGCTGGCTTAATAATTCTGGAAAGCACCTCCCCTGAACTCTTCTGAGGTAAGTTCCACTCGTTTTACAAAGTGGAGAACACCTTAAGTGGCGCCCAACAGCGAGGTTTGAACCCGCTACCAAAATTCAGCAAATTAACTGGACTTTTGGGAACTTACTGGGACAGTCGTAGTTCTACAACTCCTGCCCAAAAGTTGAGATCCTCGTCACGGTAGAACTCGTTTCTGTGATTGGGTAGAATCCCCATCAGTATCCAAAACCATCTACCCTGCAAAAGAATGGAAAATAGACATGGGCAGGATGATTCAATACCTGAGGAAGTGAAATTTGTCCTTCCTGAGGACCTAGCTGCAGCTTGCAGGGAAACCCATCTAGGAACGCTGTAATCAACAGAATGCAGCATGCCTGCGCATCCCTACAACACTGCACAAGAATCCTTGAGGATGAAATGAACCACAACCACAAGTTCCACAATGAACCACAAGTGTGAGACCCTGAACTTCATAAAAGAAGTCCAGAGAGGTGCTGGAGAGAGCCCTAGTCACTGAACGTGTCCTGGTGATCAACCTTAAGGAACAGAAACTGCTGAAGAGATCATCGCTCAGGGGGTACGAGACTGGACCCAGAAATCCCATTGATGGGGATTGATGATGGATCCCCAGTCTCTATAACCAGATTCCCGGGGATCCCAAATTGGGATCCACCAGGAATCTGGCTCCAACTCCCCCTGTCACCCTCAATACTAGGTGCCCGGCCGTGTCATTTGCTCCGCAACCCCAACTGCAGCCAACTAATCTCATTGGTGCAGGAATGGGAGGGTCCACTATGACCTTAAGCCAATATTTGGACCCTGACGCTACGATGCGTTGCTTCTCCAAAGTGGAACGATTTTAAGGAAACAAGCAAGATTTCCGTGCATGGTTGGTGGAAATCCAGGGAATTATTGACCGACACGTGGTGGACGAGTCTGATGTTGTCCCCACGTTGATACAACTCCTTACGGAGGTACGGCCAACAAAGGTACGGCCAAATGCAGTGACACCTATCTGTGGCCCAAGTTTGTGAACGCTGGCCAACGGTATGGACAAAGGGCCGCAGTATATGTGTCCCTCATGGAGGACCAGGTGAGGCTATTCCACCACCCACCTCAAACTCCCCAACTGTTATAAATTATGTGCATGGGCCTGCATCCCTACATACAGAAATTGATCAATGAGTATGATGTGGATAGCATACCTGCATTGCTCCACCACACAGAATTTGTTGAACGACGACTGATATTAGCAGACTTTCTGGCCTACTGTTGATCCAGGCTCTGGACTCGGCGATCAGTGGGAAAGCTGACTCAAGAAAGGGCAAGGCAAAGCTGAAGAGCCCAAGAAGCCAAATTCTGATAAGAAGGAAGACACCTCCCATAAAGGAGGGAAGAAGGATTATAGAAGGGGTGGGTCTTGCAGAGACAACAAACCCCATAATCCCGATCGGGGCAAATATACTTCCAACCCCTCGGTAAAACCGGAGGGAGCCCCCAATACTAAGGAGGATCGAGGCCATCAAAAATGGCACTTTGGCATGTTACTTATGCCAACACCCAGGGGTCACCATGTGGGTTGTCCACAACAGTGTGGCAAGAAACTCCGCACCAGCAAAGCTAAGGTGAACTGCCTGACAGCCTCCACTCCGAGTCCAGACCTATATGAGGGCCTGGGGGGTTCGGATCGGGATCTGGTTTACGTGCACTGCACGATTGCCAACATCCCCGCGAAAGCCCTCCTCGATGGGGGTTCTAATATATCCCTGGGTGGGAAGTCTATGTACAACCACCTCAGAGAGCTAAATTTATGCATGTCCACCGGATTGCGGCTCGTCCAGCTAGCAGACCAGAGGCCGGGGATGCTCGAAACTCACCACCGGGTCACATTGGATTTACCTTTCATGCTGATCCCGAGCTATGACACTGACCACATAATCCTGGGAGCTGATTACCTCAGGCTGGCCCATGCCTCCATCGACTATGAGATAGGCGAGTGGAAAATCAAAAAAAGCACTTGGGAAATATGTCCCCATTGTACCTATATTGTGGCCGGATGATGTCCTCCTCCACAATGTAGTAACTAGGGCGCCCCCACCCTCTCCTGAGGTGGTGGCCCTACGCCCAGAGGAAGGAGACCTGCTCTCTCCAGAGCAGAGAACAATGGTTAACCAGCTGTTGGCCGGTTACGGCACGTGTTTGGGTCCTACGGGACCGGCACGGGTACAACCCCAGGTAATTGAAATTCAACCAGGAGCAAAGCCTTTCTCACAGAAACCGTACAATTTCGCTCCCGCTCAGAGACAGCAACTGAAACAAGTTGCAAGAGGTCATTGACAATGGTTACTTGAAACCCATAACTTCTGAGTGGGCCGCTCCGTCGTTCCTGGTACCCAAAAACGATGGCGCTATTGACATGCGCATGATTACGGACTTTCGTGCCCTGAATCGGGTTACCATACCTGATCAGTATCCCATTCCAAGGATAGACTATCCTGGCTGAAGTGAGTGGCAAACCCTTCATGTCCACTTTGGATCTGACCAATCCCTATCGCTGAGTCATGCCAGAAGCTATTCTCAACGGTCACCCCCTTGGGCACCCCGTGTTACACACGGACGCCCATGGGACCCCGCAACTCAGCGGCCCACTGCCAAAGGTGGTAGATGAGATGATGTCCCATCTCCTACATGTCACAAATCGTGCCTACCAGGATGATCTGCTGCTTTTGGCAGAGACATTCCTGCGGCACCTACAGGACCTGGAAGAGACATTACAACTCTTAGAACACTATGGATTCTATCTAAAGTCTCCAAATGTCACCTATTCCAGTCAGTCCTAGGTCAACTTCCTGTGCCACTCCATCTCTCCAGATGGCATCAGCCCCAACGACCAGAAGGTGAAAGCCATTGTAGAATTGACCCCCCACTAACGTGACTGAAATCAAGTCATTTCTCTTAGCCCGCAAGTGGTTCGGGAAGCTCATCCCGAAATTCTCCACCATTGCAGCTCCCATGTACGCCCTGCTGAAAAAGGACGTAGAATTTCACTTTGATGAGGCATGTCTACAAGCCCTCAATTGTTTAAAGCAGAAGCCGTGCGAAGCACCCATTCTCTAAGGGTTTCCGACTTTTCACCGACGCCAGTAACGTGGCTGTCGGCACGGTCCTCATTCAGGGGGACTCATAACCCTACCAGGTGATTGAGTACGCCTTAAAACTCCTAAATCCTGCCCAGAGGAATTACTCTGTGACAGAGAAAGAAGCATTTGCGGTGATTTGGGCCATCCTCAAATTCAGAGGCTACATAGACTGCATGAAATTCGTGGTCCACACGGACCACAGGACACTACGATGGCTCATTACCCTTAATGTACCTTTGAAGTAGAATATATCCCTGGCAAATTGAATAGGGTTGCGGACTTACTATTGGGAGCTGCAGGTTCACCTGCTGAACCTGTAGCCCTGATCCACCATTCTTGGCAGAGGACAGCCATTCACTCACTCGGACTTTTGCAAAGCACAGCTATGTGATCCCTACTGTGCACACATCATCCGCTCTCTCGAGTCGGAAGATGAGTGCGACTCAGCAGTGGCCCGCACGCTGTGCAACTGCGACTTTGTGGTGCTAGACACCATATTATACCGGTACCTCATCTCAGTAGACGATGAGGAACCAAGATTAATCGTACCAAAGAGCTTGCAGGACAGGGTGATCTTGTGGAATCGCACCCTCAATGAATCTGGCCATCAGAGCTCCAAAGGCACATACACATATATCCTGGAGCGATATCACTGGCCAGGCCTCAGGAAAAGCGTCAACTCCTTTGTGGAGGCCTGCGTAAGCTGCCAGAAATAAACCTGACAATTTCAGGCACCCGTCACCCATGACCAATTCTCCGGTGATGCCGAAATTTGAAGTTCTCACCGTCGACCTGGTAGGACCATTCCCACAGTCCACTCGTGGTTCCAGCTCCATTTTTTAGCTGCTGTGACACGATCACAGGCTACATCGAACTATTTCCACTAGCTGATACCAAAGACGAAACGCTGTCGCAGATCCTGATCAACGAAGTGTGCCTACGTTATGGCACACCAAAAACAGTCCGTTGCGACAACGATCCCCAGTTTCTGTCCATGTCTGTCCAGCAGAATGCACTGCTAATGGGTTTTGAGGTGCATCACATCTCACCTTATCACCCCAGGCCAACCTGGTGGAGAGAAAGCACCGAGATCTTAAGGCCAAACTGGCCATCGCGGTGCAGGACACTCACACCAAGTGGGAGGAATTCCTCCCCGCTATTAGATGGGCCATGAATACTGCCCGTAACACTACCATGATGCACTCTCCCTTCTTTTTAGAATTTGGGAGAGGGGGCCGATGTCTTCAAGACAATCTGATCAGCTTCCACCGGATGTGTCATGATCCCATCTATTGAAGACTGGGATCTCTGGTTTCTTCTCCGGACTCTCAGCAGTCCTGCTGGAGGCCCAAGAACGGTTTGAACACACCCAGGACCTCTGAAGGTGGAGTAATAATGAATCCTGCATTAAACCACACTGAGGTGGGGGATAGGGTATTAGTGAAGACCCACCCCATCAGCAATGCTAACCGGCAGTTGTCTGCCAAGCTAGCACCTAAAAAGGATGGCCCGTACACCATCTCTCGCAAAGTCTCACCAAACAACTTTGAGGTATTTGATGAGGGCAGGGAGGTCACCCTGGGTTGCTACAACTCCAGAGACCTCTTCCCGTTTGCCAAACCCAGGGACAGTGACAATGACATTCCCGGTTTACTGCCGGTGCTAAAGAGGCGCTGAAGCGGTCGTCCAAAAAAGACACCCACCTGCGGTGCCCACACCTCAAGGTAAGTCAGGGGCAACCACACAGACGACTGCAAATGATGAGCCAAGGTACGTGCCCCCTAGCCTTGCAGCAAATGCAAACCCTGGACCGGAGGGCAAGCACCTGCATACAACTGCTTCCTCCGAGGTCAAAAGAAAGCGAGGATGCCCGCGCAAAACAAGCATCATGCTTGATGAAGGCGACACAGGCACCCTCAAAAGGTGCACCAATGATGGACCGGCGTCCCCACTTCGAGAAAAGACCACCACATCGCACAAAAAGCGAGAAAGGACAGGAAAACGTGTGGGCGTTGCGCCACCGGTATCCACTGTCGATGCACACCACACTCATGATGCACACCCCACAAGCCGAGCATGCACCCGGTTTTACCCGCAGGAGATGACCTAGGGGTCCAGAAGGGAACAAAGCCCCCCAGGAGGGGAATGGCGACACACCCTGGCACACCGAGAACCTGAAGACGTGCATCCTAGCGATGCCATATGTCAGAATACGAGCTCTCTGCTAAGTGCTCAACATTCGGGTCCCTTAAGTACTGACAATCACAAAATGTTTACGCCCGATAATTCCCACATTCCTTACACGAAGACAACAAATGCTTGGTGTTTTTTCAAAATTTAACTTATTCTGCACCGGGAACGCCTACTCCAGAGCCTAGGGTCACGTCCTGGGCTGACCAGTTCGAAATGGAGGAGGCAAATGCAGAGGCACAGCTGAAAAAGAAGGGGCGTGGCAGGCCCCTCTGAAATACTGAATTATCTGGGACTCCTCGATTTCCGAGCAGATCGGCCCCTCAATAGGCCTGACCAATGACGTCATGGCCGCCGCGAGAAATCGCGCGGCAAGAGCGCCATTGGGCCAAGCTAACAGCGACCCCCTACTTTGTCGATTGTGAAAAGGGCGGGTATCGCACCAATTTAAATGCCTGTCCCTCCAAACTGACGACGGCCGATAAGCCTGACTTCCTTGGCCCTCGGCTGTCCGAACACAAGGGCAACACCGACACACAAAATGGCCGATCCCTGCACGATCGGGATACGCGTTCTGACCGAAATTCAAGCTTCAAAAACTCACCTATGACGCACTCGAGGTCGAGTGATGTGGCCTCCATAAGCCCGGCCAGCGGAGCTTATACAGCCCACTCGGCGGAGGCCAGCCTAAAAATTAAGAAGGGCGGGCTGCCTGACAAAGACCCCGCCGTCATTAACAATTACCCTGAAGTGGGTCACACGGGGAACAAGCCTTGCACAATCATATTAAACTGTCTATAAAAATCAAAATCTTCAATAACTTACCAAACATGCGCTCCGTATATGGCGCATCGAGCGTCGTAAGTCCGTCTGGCGTGGGTGATACGGCCCACGCGCTGAACTGAAAGCTGAAAAATAACACTAGTGGGCAGCCAAAAACAGCCCCTGCTACCATACCATTAATCAGTGTCCCAAGTTAACGAAAAAAAAATTGGACTCACCATTAGTGCATTCCATGGGTCCGATCGCCTGCCCACGTGGCGAAACCACCAGTGGAACGGACTCCGCGAGCGCGGTTAAGGGGTCCATCGGCGTCACCAAACCACACCTGAAAAATAAAAAGTTCCCCACCTTTATATTAGCGAAACCCAGCCTAATTCTGCCCAATAATCACGTAATTCGTGTTCATTCGATGAGCGATCGAGTTACTCATGAACCTCGGCAGCCATTTCACGGCACTCTGGGTACGGACGCTCTGGGTACGAGAGTATAACTCGTCACAGAGCGCCCGTCACCGAAGGGGCGGGCCCAAGTGCCCGCACACGCTCCAATGACATGATTGGGGATAGCCCCAGTCACGTCCGGTATGCGATGATGCCTCGTGACGAGGTCAGTGCCCGAGGAGGCACGTGCCGCTCTCCATGACACCAGCCTCCCACGTGATGGCATTGGCCCCAACAACATCCATATGCGAGAGGGTCATCCCCTAAACGCCATACCAACCCCAAGTCACACGTGTGTCATGAAAATGCGGCCACAATCGGCCATCTGACACCCTCTGATGCTTGTATGGCGGCTCCAGTGTTAGGAATTGCCCCTAAAATGACAAAAAGCGGACGAATTGCAAAAACACCTCTCAAGTTCCAACACATGGAGGACTTGGATGTTAGCAACTTAGTGAGAAGAGCAATTATGCTCTTTTCCCCACTTGCTTTCGGTACTTTTCTGCAAAGAGCCCATATTTACATGGCTATAAAGCATCAGGATCTAGGAATCTGTTTAAGGTCATGGTAGACCCTCCCAAGGCTGCACCAGTGAGATTATTGGGGTGCAGCAGGGGTTGCGGAGCAAAGGACACTGCCGGACCCCCAGTATTGAGGGAAGCAGGAAGAGTTGAAATCAGATTCCTGGTGGATCCCAACTGGGGTTCCCCGTGAGTCTGGTTGTCAAGACCGAGGGATTCCTGGGACTGGACTTCCACATCACTCCCAGAGGATGGGATTTCTGTGTCCAGCCTGGTACCCCCAGAGCCGTGGTCTCTTGGGCAGTTTTTAGCTGCCCCTTGAGGTTGGTCACCAGATCACGCTCCGTGACCAGAGCCCTTTCCAACTCCTCTGGACTTCTTTAGGAAGTTCAGGGTCTCACACTAGGATTCTAGAATCAGTTGATTCTGGGTTAATTCATCCTCTAGGGATCTAGTGCGGTGTTGCAGGGATGTGCAGGCATGCTGCATTCTATTAAGGACAGTATGCCAAGTTGGGTTTCCCCTGCATGCAACTGCTAAGTCT
This sequence comes from Kryphioiulus occultus, assembly GCA_034687865.1. Lineage (NCBI taxonomy): Eukaryota > Metazoa > Arthropoda > Diplopoda > Julida > Julidae > Kryphioiulus > Kryphioiulus occultus. The sequence goes on along the minus strand of JAQGAF010006202.1, from coordinate 919 downwards.
TCAGGAAGGACAAAGTCCACTTCCTTAGTTGAAGGTTCATCCTGCTCATGAATATTATCCATTTTTTCAGGTTTTCTGTCTTTTGCTACAGATGGGGGATACTACCCAAACACAGGAACGAAGGCTCTACCGTGATGAGGATCGCAACTTGGGTCAGGAGTTTGGAAGCTACGACTGTCCCCGTAAGTTTCCCAAATGTTTCAAAAATTTGGTCAAATTTGTAGCGGGCTTCGTGCCTCACTGTTGGGCGCCACTTAAGGTGCTCTTCTCTTTGGGGAAGAAGAGAGCTTACCTTTCAGAAGATTCAAGGATGATTTTCCTGAGAGATGGATCATTTTGACTTACCTCAAGACCAGAGGGAACTCAAGTCTTGGTGGTTTCAGTCCTTCCACGTGGGGAAGTACACTGAGGGTTTTTATTGGCTTGGATTGTACAAAGTGAATCGAAGCAGAGAAAAATCCACATTGGTGGAGGGTCTAGAATCCAGCAAGTGTCGGCTGGCTTCTAGACCTGGGTTCAGCCAAGATCAGCCAAGAACAAAGAAATCAGTTGACCAATGGCAATGCGTTGCCATGGAGTTCAACCATTTCCTCTGACTTTTAGCTGACCTTAACTGAAGTTTACGTAAAAATTCCAAGAAAAGGGCAAGGAAAAAGGGGGAAGAGGTGCTAATTGAAGGGGGTGAATGCCCTCTTGTTTCCTGTTACAGGACTCTAAGAATGTCCTGTTGCCAAGTCATAGATAGATGACTTTGGGTAGATTCTTGGGAATAAACTAGTTATGGATAATCCTGGATAGTTATGGATGTTGTACCGTCACCAAATAGATCCTGGAAGTACCCTTCCCACCCCTGCCATGTTAAAAAATTGAAAAAATTGTATACATAACATCTCTGCGAATAATGAATAAATCGTCGTGA
>JAQGAF010006201.1:0-10620 GCA_034687865.1 Kryphioiulus occultus | reverse complement strand
TCCACCTTTTTAGTTGCAACAGCTGATATCACTATGCTATTACTGACACTACTGGAAACTAATGATACTTTAGTGATCGATACCAGTATACATCTCTACTTAACAATATGGATTAGTATACAGTATTAGTATTAATGGTAGTAGTTCGGTATGGACTGTAGTGACACAAGTATCCATCACTATACTATCAGTACTGATATTAAATGTCAGCATGTACCTTGTAATAAGATGACACTACTTGCATGTACAGGTAATAATATTGATATTACTATACCGTAGTAATAGTGATATTTCTAACCATAGTAATATCATCATCATAGTGATGTCAGTATCAATACTGATTTTTATATACTGACAAGTTGTAAACTACCTTTAAAAACAGGCGGTATTTTCGAGTAGAGGCACCAAAAAATTCCCGCAAATAGTCGAGTGACTAAAGCACAGTATTTTTGAGCCACGATCCTTTTGTCCAATTTGAAAGTGACGCGAAGAAAACTCGTCCGTTTCCATTGACCAGAAGTGGTTGCCACGTGTCTGGTCGTCCACTTCTGTTCGTCGTTTTAACTGTCTGTGTCCGCTGACCATCGGTGTTCACGGACGCATTTGGTCATAATTTTTTTTTTTTTTGGTTCTTTCGGTTCGGATTGCGTTTTACGATCGGTCTTTGGATGTTCTCTCCAATCCGTTTCGACCAAATGATCAACGTAAGTTCATCGGAAAGTCATTTGCTGCTCAAGTGTGCGCTGATGGAGAGATCAAATGGACGATGGTCAAATCGAGCTACGGCCAGCTCAACAATCACGTTTATATCGCTACTCAACATCGATTCCTAACGCACTTCCGTTCGGACCTCTACGTTTATATTGCGGGCCAATTATAATACGCGTAGAGCGGGTAATTATTGGGGAAGAAGATTGGGTCGTTGCTCTTCGTCCACATTCGTCCAGGACACTAAAGATAAAACGCAACGTTTATGAATCGGATGGGCCATTACCAGTCGATGGACGAGAAATCCCTCACCTAGAAACTACATGTATAGGTACACTCATGGTCTATACTGATGGGACAACAACGGTCTTCCCATACAACGACAACTTTTATGTCGTTATCGAAAACAGGTTAACGGAAAAACGAGAAATTAGCACGTTTTCATAAAAACCTAATGGTCTAATATCAAATGTAACGCTTGTATTTTCTACGTGCATATGTTCACAACTATATTTTTCTCTTGAAGGTAGTGGTATGAATACCAGAAGTTATAAAAATAAATTGATCTGATTCCAGAAGCAATAGCTACAACATCACTCGTGGACACATAAGTAGACTGGTTCATTAAAAATAAATTATGTGGAAAAATAAGTTAAAACATACCAGCTGATATGCGGAAACCACATTGTTATCATGTTTTAAACAACACTACATGTATAACAGCCATGTGATGGCACGATTTGATGGAAACTTATCACTTTCTTTCAAACATCATTTCCTTGAAATGTCAAAAGTGTTTTTATGACTGTAAACGATATCAGTAACTTTATTAGAAAATTATCGGTGCAAGTAAAATCATTGTCGGCAAAAACTACTAAATATCGGTTCTCAACAAATTCTGACATGTTAGCAATCAGTTATTTGCATCAGTTTGATGAGCCATCGTTGTTATCGAAATATAAAACCCCAAATTAACGTAGTCGAGTGTTTAATATGTATTATAAAATATATATTTTGCCTCCACCATAAAAGTAGTTACATTTCCGGAATATATATATTGCCAAATATAATACTTATTTTGAATTGCAAAAAGGATAGCGTATTACAATCACATCTTGTAATGCTTTTTACCTAAGTTTATTTCAATCGTTCCCTATACATCGTTTGAAATTCTAAAATGGTCTATAGTATTTGAGATCGTCATCGCGTATATTTTGAAATTCAAAACTACAATACACGCTATACGCCACAATACTCGTTCGCTCGTATTTCAAATTTCACGTGACTACTTTTGAACACGGCTGGCAAACCGTCAAAACAAACAGATTACTTTGGAAAAAAAAAACTTTTCTCGTCCGCTTTCGCATCAAAATTGGATTCCAGTGAATTGGATGAAATAAAGCATTAACTTGTCACTTTTTCCTCTCTTTAAATAAATAAAAGGCGAGTTGGAAGTATTGAAAGTAATACACAACGTGGCCATTCTTCATCGCTTCGCATTTCACAACAAAATATGGCACACAAAAACAAAGAAAAAAACTTGTTGCATAAGTAAAACAATAAACGTTTCGTGGCCAATTTTATTCGTGACCCCACTTTAGGCGACGATATTTCAATTGGTTGTCAAGTCGACGAATGACACGGGGGATATGGATACAATGGATATAGGCCCACAATTTCCTATACGCAATCATGAAGGATTTATGGTCAACCGTTGGAAAACCTTCATAGACTCGTATCATATATTACACGTGAATTAATAGGAAACGATACAAATTTTGTACGAACATCGCAATATGGAAAAATGGGATTGTGAAACCCATTGCAAAACCGATGGTAAATTGGTTACCACTGGTACTTATTTGAAACCAGACACTATATGCAACTAAATGTACATATATATATAGTCTGAAACCCCCATTGAATCCATCGTAACTGCAAACAATCACAATCTTATACATTTTTGTGGTGTTCAAATTGCAGTTTACTACCAATTTCCAATCGACGCAAAAAAGTGAAAAGATGATTAATTTGCAAATTTGCAACCAGTTTACAATCAGCGACTGATTGCTTTTCACGCGCAAAAATACCAACAAAGCCAAACATCACCACGAAATATCAGTTTAGCGTGTCAATTTATCGTCACTTTTTCACTTTAAATTCTTTTTATCCATTAAGTTTTTTCAGAAGTGAACACGCTAAAATACACAAAAATTTGGGACATGCGCTTATTTTATAACCTGCCTCACAATCATAAGCTATTAAATCCCTAATTTATCAAATAGCTAGTATATACGAACATGTACGATGTGACCGATTTAAATGCTGGGAATGCATGCTGGACTAATTGAAGGATAATTATCGCAATTATGAAACACGGCGATCACGAACGTGTCATTTTAGAGATTAGACGATTAGCCATTTCGCCGTTCATTTAGGGTTTTGGTAAAAATGGCTTATCGAACTAAAAGCCGATGATTAATTGGGGTAGCTGCTTGATAAAGTGAGGGAAAAGTCAAGAAAATTACACAAAAATAACCCAACATTTCATGTTTCTTCTATTTTTTTCGAATTCTGAGTCACGTAATATTTTTGCAATATACGAGCCGTATTTTTCAAAATAGGATTAAAGGAATTAACATTTTGAAAAATGCACTAGTTTTGAATCCATTGGTAAGCCTTAATCCATAAGAAAGTCAATTTAAAAAAAAAACAATATACGAACGTGCAAAACTACGAAGAAAGTGATCATACACGTTTGCTGACTGCAGCGTACTAAGTTGAATTGAATTTATGTTACTGGAAAGCAGGGAAATTTAAATATATCGTCTTTACGAATGGATTCTGAAACGTTCTCGTAATTTGTGCGCAATATATATTTTGAACGTTTTGAAAATGCGTTTTACTAGCAAAGTCATAAGTGCTACACGTGTATGCATTTCTAGAATTCTCCATTAAATTTTAAAATATAGGAGTTACGTAAAATAAGCTTGAGATTTTCACGAATAAACAGTAAGAAGTGTCTTTGACACGTGTTGTTTAAGTGGGCGTGTTTGTTGTGTCAACAACCATGGATCAGAGACAGAAATGCTAGTGTACTGACTGGCTCATCGACTTTATCCGCCTTAAATAAATCCATTTACACACTTTGTCGTAAACACTGCTGCTTTCTGAATCCTGTATTTTTTCGGTTTGATAGTGTGCATCAACAGTTTCTAACGAGCAAATAAAAACATCGAATCGCCCTAACAAAACTACTTCAGCTTTAACTTTACCACTAAAAGCATCCCAGTATAATTGAACGACGCTTTAAGCTAAAACCAAAGACCGTTTCTATATATAATATATATATACAGTAGACAGTACCATTTGTATGAAACAAAATCAGGTCGATGAAAAAATTGTGAAGAAACATGTTGTAGCAGAAACAGTTTTGAATTTAGATTGCATGTATAAAAACTCCAATAAATCAACAAAATGTTTTACATTATATGAGATGGCTGATTTAGTTACATAGAATCGCAATTAAATTTTAAAATTTATGGTATTTTTATGTTTACAACTTTGTTAACGAATTCAAAATACCAAAAATATTCCAAAATGTTCCTTCCAACCTAAGGTTATTTACTAAAGATTCAATACGTTCCATGCCTTAATTTTTCCGCATTTGGGTCTCAAAATTTAAAAGTGAAACATGACAGATTAGCCACAAATTTGATCTGACACATACAATTTGTGCTTCAAGCATCTCGTTGCTTAAGTTTCTCCAAATAACAATTTTTAGACGTTGCCAAAAATTCACGTTTCATTAAAATCGCGTTTGAGACACGCTAATTCATTTATCTTTGCAGTGTTCTTGACACTTTAACTCGAAGGTTTGAGACGAATACAGTAAAACAACTTAGCCTACGAGTTTAAGCCTCATATTTTCTTTAAGGGTGACGTAATTACAATATCGATCATGACTTTAGCTCTAGGCATTAGCATTGAACCACGAGAAAAGCCATTTGGCAATTTGTGATGTTCAATGAATACGAGAGGTCGATGTTATCAGGATTTATTTCTCGCTTTTAACCGATTTCAGTCGAGATCAGTGATTAATGAACTCATTTTTAATGCCCAATTGGCATCAGAGTTATCCCCCTGGAGGCGGGCAATCACTGCTAACTCCGGTGTAATGAGTGATTGCCAACCATTTAACGCTTTCATCATGGACCCATTAAATATGGCGACGTCATTGGCCAAGGGCAAAGCCCCTTGGTGCGCGAACCCACATTATGTTCCACGCTACAGCTACAATTTAACGATTTTCGCAAATAGACTGTAACAAAATGCGAACCTATTTGTCGCATTGACTAACATCCAAATGGGACCAAAACCCGAAGGCACAAGGGGCGAAAATAAGGGGTCAAAGGACCCAGTTTTAATGAAAGGCCCTCGAGAAATTAATCAAGATGTAGCTTACTGTGACAATATACCCATCATGGAAAAGAAATGCATTTCGAAATACATTTTGCAATGTATTTCAAAATACATGTAGATTGAGACATTAATATATTGCAAAATGCATTTCCTGAGTATTCAACAATTTATATTGCAATGCATTTCATAATGCATTGTAAATGTATTGCAGAATGCATTTCATGATGTCTTCAGTGAATTGTGAAATGCATTTTTTAATGCATTTTAAAATACATTACAGGTGAATTTCAGAATATATTTTCTAACGCATATGGTAATGCAATTTATTGCTTAATGCATTGAAAAATGTACTGTACTGACAATTGTGTTGTATTGATGATATAATTAACCCTCAACATTAACACAATTTCTAAATTTCATATAAAAAACTCTTAATTTCTAAATTAAAGATATCAGTATAGCAGTCAAATTAACTTCTTAATTTTACGCAATCAATAGTTTGGTTATCATTTGTTTCTACCTATATAAATTATAATATACATCCTACTAAATTGGCTGCTCAATAAAGTATAAATGCTTTTGTTGAATGTATTTCTTAAATGTAATGCATTGTAAAATACATTTTAAAATACATTACTAAGTTACATTGCTGTATGCATTTGGAAATGCATTTGCTGTGAATGTCTTGCCGCAAAATACATTTCCAATACATTTGCAATACATTTCCCAATTTTCAATGCATTTCCTTTTTATGTGGGTACATATTTTGCTTTCAGATGATAAATAACAACTCGGGTGGACAGCCATTTTGTCACAGAAATTATATTTGAAACGGGTTAAAAATGGTATTAAAATAATAAAAAATTTAGAAGGAGAATTCCCCATTTATTCTTCTTTATTAATATCCATAAATATGAATCTTAAGTTAACAGCATGAGAATCTATTACTAATGGAGAAGTTGTATCCACTAGTAATATTTATCGAAAAGAAATGCAAACAAATAAAATGAAATGCAGAGATCACAACTGGCTGCAGCACAATTTGTACAATGGCATTGGTACAAAAAATGCCAACGAAAGATAAGACAAAAAGAATAATACGAAATAAAATCGAGGGGGAAAAAAACTAAAATCGTGTGGCAAAAGATCACCACGTTCGTCTACATCGGCGATAATGCAAAGATGCTATTTATGGAAAAAGATGGGTTGGCGAAACTTGTTAAAGACGAAATAAGATATAGCTGGTTGCTAGGCAACGTGGTTTCAACCGCACCTTGCTATTGCCACGTTGCCAAAAAAACGACAAAATAGCTATAATAACAATATATCGCTGCCCATGGAGATGGAGGTGCAAATGGCATTTTATGATATCCGAATACCACGCCAAAATATTTGTTCGCTGCACCAATAATTCATTATCTACAAGCACATACCAGACAATAAAACAATTAAAAACCAACAGTAGAAGTGAAAAAAGCAATCTATGGCTGTTATCAAATTGGGATATGAAACCTAAAAGGACAATATTAAAACTGTACATATCAGTGCCACATAAAAAAAATGATTTTGATAATTAAAAACAAAGTTCTCACGTATACAATATATTTAATTAGCTACATACATGTACGTCGTTTTAAATTTAGTCTTTGAATCGCATTGTTATTTATTCCTACGTTTGTACAGTATGTTTGTTTGAGCAGTGGAACCACTTGATATTTACCATCTGGTTTACCAAGTCTGATAATCATTTTACGCCATGTTTAAGACAAAAATATATGCTGGAATATTTTAAAATATGAAGTGAAAATGCCCTAAAACAAGATGATAACTAAACATCCTATTGTTAAATATTTTTGCTTATGTTTAGTTTCCATAACTGTTTAATGACTATTTGCTGAAATGATGCATTGTTTTTATAATTAACATTTACAATACTCGGTGCATTCGTTGTTTTCAATTCGCACAGCAATTTAAGCTTATTAACAGAAATTTGTTTGGATCACGTTCTAAAGCGAAGCGGTTTATCAAAATGATGCAAGAAATTGAATTAGATTGAAGTAAAAATGTCATAATGAATCAATTCGAACATTTGTCAATGATAGTCAATGCCTTTATTACTTATAGAATAAGTAACATTTACTCTGGGATGCATAATAAATATTAACTGGGAAATGGTACATTATTTGTCGTGGGAAATTTTTAATGTTGAAATACTGCACTAGTTGCTGACAACCCTGACAGTATCCCCCTTGTCCCATACGTGTCAATAATCCTACAACTTTCGTTGCTATATTTAGATGAAAGCAGAGGTTTGCAAATCGTTCGAGCTTGTAAAAAATCTACCAACAAACACATCTTAGCACTGTCAAGCTCGTCAATTGAAATGTCTAAGAATAGTTTTTCATTCACTAGCTCATGTTTTTGCAACTAACATGATCTTAAACCCAATAGACCAATCAAAAGTGCAGTCAAAACTTTGCTTAAATCGAAAATGAGCTGAGTTGAATTAAATGACATTTTTCTGGCTAGTATACATGTATATTGTAATTCAAATACTTCACTGATTGAAATATAACCAGAGCAGATTTTTCTGAACGTATCATATTTAAAAAAAAAACAGTTGTCTCGTACTCGTGCAAAATATGTGTTTCTGATTGAAAACCCGCATTAGTGCAATTGACGTTCTGTTTTACCTCAAAAACAAACTAGTTTCTTATACACGTATATATCAAATTTCTAGCTTGTTAGTATCAAATATTGAGCCAAATCATTCGCTTATTCCTATCATTGACGAAAAGCTCATGTTTGTACCGCAATTAACCGTAACCCCGTAAAACGAGCTCTTTCTGTTAATAATTAGCGGTCGGATGCAATTATAGGACCTCTCGCAATCAGACAAACAAAACGTGAAATGCATCGTTGCATTTCTACGAAGTCCTACGAAAATCAAAGTCGGCTATGGGAAATGCGCCATCGCCTTATTCATTATTATCTGCATTATATCGGTGAGGAAAACGAGAAAAGAAAAAAAAACAACGAATTGAAACAAAAAACTGGCCAATTGGGTGCGAGTCCAACAATGTCGAACTAGCAATATCCGGTTTGGCACCAAGGGGCACTTCCGCTGGTCGCACGCCGTGCCAATATCACCAAATAATGGGAACAGAACGGAAAAAAAATGGCCTTTAAGCCTACCCAATCGATAATGGAGAAATAGTGCAAAGCCAAACTGGTTATTATTAAAGGGGCCATTTGCTCAACTAATATCAAACATAATTTATGGTAGAAGAAAATAATGCGAATTTGAAAACTCACATAAGTCATTCAGCTCCTTCGATTGTGTAGAGTTTTCAACGATTAAAATAAATTGGCAATATAGATATACAAGGTACACGCAAAAGTAAGTCGTACGTGTAATGGTAGATGGATTTGATAACATGTAAAAGTCAAATTTGAACTAGTCGAAAGTGAACATACAGCTCCAAATGTTATTTTATTTTATATTATATATTTAAACAGATTGGTAAGACGTTTGTAAATAAGTCGTGTATACAGGGTTGCCACCATTTTCTCAAAACTGTCTTGCCTGACTTAATTGCCTAACTTTTATCAAAATAATTTGAAATTTTGCCCGACTTTTCCTGATGAAATCAACATCATTTACTGAATTGCATGACCTAAAATGGAACTTTTGCCACTCAAATTAATACTTAATGATCCCATAGCAAATGAAATTTACAAAAAATATTAAAATAAAGCCAACCATTTTATAATACCATAAAATCTGTCCACTACTCAATAAATGCACGCTGTATCATTGCATCTAGGACTGGTTGGCACGCTACACATTTGAATACTGTATAAAAATGGGGCTGTATGTTTCAAACTATTTTCACATTTTGCCTGACTTTGCCTGACTTTGCAGGTCAGTGGCAATCCTGTGTATAAGTCGCGAACAAAGTTTTTTGATACCCCTATTTGTTGCAAAGAACAAAAATATCAAATATGAACTGTCATCGAAGATGTTTAAATCTTACGGCGAACAATTTGTAATTAAAAATTAATTATTTACGTATGGATACCGACAGTACATGCAAGCTTATATGCGCAGTCCACTTTCGATCAACGAGATACATGTATCTGTACCCTTATACTGGTATCATTTAACTCAACCCCAGCTTATACGTGAATAGGTTTTAATTTGTCAAAAATCGTTAAGCTTATCTTATTTCAAGTGACGTAGATGTAACCAAACCCGATTACGAAGTCAGCCTTATCGTTTGTTTGGTCACAACCAAAATGTCATTCGTCCTTCCTTATAGCACTCCATGGCGGTCGCTGTCATCTCTCTCTCTCTGACATTGGCATCTATCGATTGTCAGAGTTGCATAAACCACGTTGGCCTCGCGGAGGAAAGTTCAAACACGTTGATGGCAATTACAGGAACACGGGAATAAGGAAAAGGGAAGGGGGAGAAAAGCGTGTGATTGCGGTGGTAAATTACGAATTGTAGTACATGACCAACAACTTGGGGGATTTGAGAAAGGATGGATGGATGGAAGAAGAAGAAGACGAAAAAGATCACATCGTGGCATCCACTCGTGTAACACACCTTGTAATAAAATCTCGAAGGCGAAACTTGAGGGAATTTAGTGGGAATGGGAAAAGTTTGCCCTTTGGGAAATAAGAAAATTTTATCAAGATTTGCTATTGCGTGCCGTGCCGTATATACCAGAGCGCTGGATATTACCCACCAAAAAAGGAAAACGAATTTGTGTCAAAGAGCGATGGCTTCGTGAATATACCTTGAAACGGAGAGCGAATTTCAATTTGGCCTCCAACCAAAATTGCTATTTTTTTATAAAATTGACGAAGATCAAGCGTAATTACGTTTTTATACCATCGATGGAATGAAATTTTAGATTGGTTTCGGGGCGTTTTCATCCACTCTACAGCCCACATCGAAGGATTTCGTGCAGTGGACTCGTACCTATAACCCACAGTATTGGTGTTTGTTAAATGTTCTAGCCACATCCTCTGTATCTTGACCAACGAGCAATATGGCATGTTAAACCACAGTGAGGGTTATTTGGTGCCAGACAAAAGTTAATGTTTTGTCCAGTATTTTCTCTGAAGCATCAAAAGATCACGTAAAGGCATTGACCGTACAGGTGTCATCTGGTCATCAGCTTCACATGATCTACGTTTTATTTTCAGAAACTACTAATTTAAGAAATTCGTACAAATTGTTTGTTTCAAATTGTTCAAATTAAAAACAACAGGGGTGTTTTTGGGGAAGATTTTCATTTTGATATACACTTACGAGCAAAAAATTCGGGCCACCTGCGTGTATTGCCCACAAATGTGCTTTTTTCACATCAACAAAATGTCCGATTTAAACTCGGAAAAGTGCGTTATTTAGAGAATTTATTCGTCCTTAAAGGGTGTTTAAATTTAATGATATTGGTTTTGCATAACTGGGGTGCAATC
>JAQGAF010006200.1:0-10623 GCA_034687865.1 Kryphioiulus occultus | reverse complement strand
TTGTTGGAAACGAATTTTCTATCCAATTCGAGATAGTAACTGCCTGCAAAACAAACAAACAATTCGCATACATTTGGAAAGCTGGTGGAAATAACGAACTGTGGACAGCATTTTCCATAGAATAGAGTTATACGCATGAAAACCAACCAAATTTAAGTTTGTCAATTACGGGCTCAGACAGCCTACGATTCCAAGCCTCCTCGCATTTGTACGCTTGGGATAGATATGCACGACGACCTAATAAAAAGTGACATTTTACCAACAGCAACAGAAAAAATCTCCAAATTTCGATACAAACTGCATGTGCTGGAAAACGAGGTGCTGATACCTCGCTGCATTCGCATTTTAAATCTAGTTAAGATAACCAGCCTAACAACTTATTATATTTTAAATGATATTTGCTAAGCTTTTACGGATGACTTTACCTGAAATTCCGCATAAATTTGTTTGAAACGAATCGTAAAATCGCGAGCATTTTATCACACTTTTAAAGAACTGCCTCAGAGCGGCCATTTTAACACCCAGAGTACAAATCCAACGCTGTCAAAAATCCAACACCATTTATTTCCCTATATTTTACAGAGTGTCCGCAAAGTTTTCAGTACGTGTACTTATAGATAACCAAATTGCATAAAATCGCATAAATCAACTTTATAATACATAAACATTTCAGAATGAGCATGAGCTTAATCACACGTATATTTCTTCGCAATGAATATTTAGATGATAGCCTAGTATGTGACGTAATCAAACGCTTTACCAACATCCCTGCATCATAGATTGACTGGATCAACCTTGGGGTTATTCCGTATGTAAATAATTTTTTCTACTGATAAACATACTAGCGCCAATACAACACCACACGCCAAAATAAAAAATATCCCAGACATTTGATGTAATTCGAAAGTTAAACTGGGATCAGCGATTGAACATGGAGGTCGATCATCGAGCATATGGAACTTCCACAATTTTTGCATAATACCGCCTTCTATTAGCCGGTTTAATCTACAGGACAAAAAATCCTAAAATTATTTTTCTATAAATGTACAGGTGTAGGTGCATTGATATTAACATAAAAAAACCTTAAATTAACGAAATTCTTACCCAGTATAAAACATTCTGCTGAATGGAAAATCCAGGCGACTTACTACATAAGCATATTCTCGCATATGTTCAGTCCTAATTACCTCTACGCTGCAGTTGTTATTCATTGCTGCGATAATGCTGGCCCCATTGGCTGCGAAAACAAATTTTCCAGAATACATTCTTGCAATAGCCGCCATGTAGTTTTCAGCGATGCACAAATCGTCACCTATTGCCGTCATTTTCTGCCAAAGATCACGATAAACACCACTTCTGGCTTTCTAAAGACGTAGAATAGTCAAATCAAAAACGCAAAGTTATTCAGGATTTTCCATGCCATGGGATCAAATAGCTTAGAGGAGAGCAACAGAGTGCTAGCTTTCTAAAACTAGAGAAAGTTCAAATTTACAGCAAAAAATTAAAGAACTGTGATTTACCTTAAAAGCGTCTACTTGCATTACATTTTTTAGCATCAGAGGAATATATTCGTCGTTTTGTACTAAATCTCTAAGGTTTTTGATAGGCAATTTTAAATCTCGGTATGAGAGAAATGACGTAAAAACCGAGGTGTAAATTACAAAGACGAGGGTGGTTGTAATCAACAGGGAGGCATATAGAATTTTAGCTGGGACCCCTGGCGGATCTTCCAAAACTAGAACAAATAAAACACGTTTTAATCAATACATTTCCGGAAATTTATTATGCAATTTTAATCAAATGCTAGACTGTAAAGTACGCCATCTGGACTCAAAATATCTAGAAATTCAAAATAAGGTTTTGGAACATAGTTTATACATTTTAAAGATTCACATTCGAAATTTATTTTAGCAATTGTGTGTGTCTCATTTGTCTCGATCAATTAAACAAACGTGATGTTTTAAAATGCTCAATCAGTCATTTTGATTCAAAATGGCGTCAAATTGCTTTGAAGTTTTACCTTCCTCAAAAAACGTTCCTGTCAGAAAACGAAAAATTTTCGTGTGTTTTTGGACTGAAGAAGCCTCCCCCGCTTGCCACCCTGGGCTTAAAAACATCACAGTTGCAAAAAGTGCCACAATAACCGCAAAAGAGAGGGTTATCAATATCCAAACTGAATTATCGAACGGCAGAAAGTAATTCGTTGGAGAAATTTCAGCATATGGTCTATTGTAAGCCAAAGACAGGTCCAATTTTCCAATGACACCACTGTAAAGGATTCCACCTATTCGCTGGCTTGTCATCGCAAACATGTTCAAAGACAAATCAGCTTGCTAATGACAAGAAGAAAATACTTTTTTTGATTAAAAATAAAAGATTCTTTGAAAATGATGATAGGCTACAGTACCCTCCTATTTAGATATCCAGAAGCCCCTGTGTATACTCCATTGACGTAATTGCCATAATTTTCATCAATTTTCGCAATCTCATAGCTATATCCAAATAAACGAAACATGTTATGGATATAATGAATCATGCCAAACTTGAATATTGTAAACTGGGTTAGGATAGCGAATATTATGGTTTACAGCAAATACGACTTACAATGACAATGATCAATATTCAAAATTAACGAAATTATTCATGTACAATGTTATGAAAACAGACTCTTAGAAATCATTTTTATACAATAAAGGGTACGATAAGAAGTGCAATTATAAAATTCGAACAAAAAAGCTTAATTACTTTATTTTAAAGTGTTGCAACAATATTGACATCACTTCTATGGACAAGCCCCTCACTTCCATCGCATTGTTGGCATCAAAAGAAATGTAAGAATATGGTGGGTGCTAAAACACAAAATTAAGCGGGGAAAAATTAAAATTAGTACGTAGACTTAGGCTGACACTCATTACAAAATGTGGCAATGGAATTTGGTAGTTACCTGAAAAACAATGGTTCGCATTTTTCGTCCATCGAGTTTCTTAATTTTGTCTTCGGGCTCAAACTCTTCTAGGAAAATCAATTGTTTAATTGGTGTCCAAAAAGCAAATTTAACCATATCAACTTCCAAGTTTTTGTTGTTATAGAAAACGTCAAAAATATGTATGTTATCCGATATACTGTGAGGAACAGCTTCCTTAAAATAATAAAAAAAAGAATGATTTAGATGAACCAAATGTCAAGTGTCCAAAAATGAATGAATATTGGTGGAAACATCATATCTTACGGCACAGTTAACGATGTAGTTATCTTTCCATGGCATAACTAAGGTGATCTGCGTTCTTAAAGATATAATACTAGATGAATCTAGTGATGGTAGATGATTACCAACTATCGTCCAAGTAGAGTCGGATGTGAGAAATCCCAATGAGTTGGCCTATGCATGAATCACGGTGATTCAAAAAGTTATGGAACAAGAAAGTGATAAATAATAGTGAAAATAAAAAATTCTAAAAATGGACATTTTCCATACGTTTCGGAATAAAAACAAATTCGAGATGTCGTAAATTTTCGAAAAAGTTTACCATTCAGTATACATACCACAATAATGATTTTTTTGGTAATGCGTTGATTACAGACAACGATAAAATTCGCATGAAGTGTTGATTTCAGTAAAATTTCCTTTATGTCAGTATTATTATCAACTGTCAAAACTTCCGATATTATATGATGCTTCGACATGTAATTTTTCAAAACGTCTTTATTCAAACCTGTTGAATAGACATCCCCCAAAATAAGAAATGGAATATGATCTTAATGACAAAAATCTTAACAGTTCTTAGTAATTTCCGGCTTACCAGAATACTGTAAATCTATCAAAACCACGCTAGTGTATCGTTTCCAACGTGCGAAAAGGTCAACGCAACATTTAATGGCATTATGGTATATTACCAAGAAAATATTTTCTAAGAGTGGCGAATAATGTTTCCTTTTTTCAATAAAATTGTGCGATCTGCCAAAGCTTGATTTCAAACTCATGAACTTCGAAAAAATATTTTCCTGTTCGTGAAATGTTGAATTCCTGCCAAAATTGACGTTCGCAGAAGATAAACCTGAAACGAATTAAAATGTATATTTACACAAGAAGAAATAAACCTATGAAAACCAATAACTTTTGTATTCAGGACAATTATGTAGATTAAGATGCGATTAGACTAGATTCATAGACTATCGAAAAATTGTCTTACTAAGACAAAATTTCAAAGCTTAACACTTGCATCATAGTCCATATTATTTATTTAAAATGCCAAGTTTTTACTAACAATATGAAAATCGCTCACCGTTTTCGGAAAAACATTTCTGAATTCGAATAATATCAAAAGCAACAATAATCCATGCCAGTTTCAGAGCAAACATTTTGAATAAACCAACTAGAGAAATCCCTCACATCATCTATACACAACCAGTCAATTTCAACTGTATTTCTAGGATATATTCGGCGAATTACAAAGGTATGGAAATTTACTGGCAAAAAATATTTATGAAGACCATAAAATATTGATATAAAATAAATGGCGTTAAATTAGGGCTGCATTTTCACAACGTGGGGCGTCATTACTATGAATAAGCAATGGAGAAATGCTCATGCATACATTATCAGCAAAAGTCAATTATGGAAATTGGCGTCTTTATAAAAACAAAGTCAAAGGTACAGCTGCACTTGTTTTTCTGCATACAGGGCACAGAAACTAGATTTTATTCATCTACTGAAGGAAATTACTGGCGAATTGCTATTTTTCTAATTCCATTCTCTACTACTTGTACAAACAAGCTCAAGCAAATTCCACACACCAGTATGAAAAACAGCCCCACAACTTGCTCCAATCCCAATGACACACTGGAGTCATCATTTGGTGATGTGCATTCTGGTCTGGTGTCCGTCATGTAGATTTTTCCTAGTTTTCTCAGGATACCTCCTTCTCTTAATCGGAGCATTCTGCAATCACAAAATTCCATAGAAAAATTCTAGATATATTGTGGCTCCATGTCATTATTTTAATTTTTTCTTTCATAATTTGTTGTTCATAGAAGAGAGATGTGAAAGTAGCAAGTTTAGACATGTCTGTGACGTATTCTACCACTTTACCGTAATGCAAGAATCCTT
Organism: Kryphioiulus occultus; assembly: GCA_034687865.1. Taxonomy (NCBI): domain Eukaryota; kingdom Metazoa; phylum Arthropoda; class Diplopoda; order Julida; family Julidae; genus Kryphioiulus; species Kryphioiulus occultus. Next base: position 5,516 of record JAQGAF010006200.1, on the reverse strand, counting down.
TCATATGGAAAATCCATTCGTGTTACAATGTAGCCATATTCTCTGAAAAATGGTGTCCTCACCAAAGAAATCGAGCAATTATTTTGCATGGCTGCAATGATACTGGCACCATCTCCTAGAAATACGTTTTTCCCTTGGTACATCTTCAAAATGGCCAAGAAAAAGGTGCCTTGCAAGGAAAGGTCTTCGTTTTTCTTCATTTTTGCCCAAAGATCTCGAAATACTCCTGATTGCGCTCGCTAAAAATACCAATAGCTCTACACTGCAAATGTAATTGCTAAATCATATAAAAATTAAATTATGTTCAGAATAATGTACCTGAAATACGTCTGCATATTTCGTGTGCTTCACCGTAATGGCTTTGTAGTCCTTACTATCGATAAGGTCTCTAAAGTTGCGAATTGGCATTTTCAGCTCTCGGTGTGTCAAAAACGAGGTGAAAACAGAAGTGTAAAATATGAAGACTAACATGGTGGTTATTACTAAAGTGCCATATATTATCCTAGATGTAATCCCTGGTGGATCATTTAATACTGAAAATGTAATGCAGAAAAAAATTGATGCAATATTCATGAAGAACAAAAAAAATTGTAATTTATAAGAACAATTAACTTTAAGGGAACTTAGTTCGCTGCATTTGAAACTTTGAACTGTTTAATCATAACATTTTCACTCTACTAAAAAATTAGGTTAAACATATGTGTACAGTATTATAGTAATATTTGATAATTTCTGATTTTCATGTATTAGTTTACATTCACCCTATTGACTTTTTCGGATCTTTATATTTAAGAACATGAATAGTTTAAACAATAAGGATTCTTTTAAATTTGCAGAAGCCAAATTACCTTCTTCAAGAAACGTTCCTGTAACAATGCGAAACTCTGTGCTATGGTCACTCTGACCAATAAGGCCTTGGTCGGCACGCCAGCTTGGGCTGAATATCATCACGAAAGCCAAAAGGGCGATAAACGCAGCACAAAATGGAGAATAAAAACAACCACAATGACAAACTGAATGGCAACAGATAAGTAGTCGGGGGTACGCTGGATGCTGGGGTCCTATAGGACATGGCCATGTCCAGTCTAGTGATTGGAGTTAAATATCTTGCCACCTGTCTTCGTACAGGAACCATCAATAAAATGTTCAAAGAAACGTCTACCTCCTGTAAATCAAAGTGCAATTAAACAATAAGGAAATTTTCCAGCATCTTTTTCAATGATTCAAAGATAAACAAAGAAAAGGTGAACTTAATCGTCTGTGCAGATATCCTATGACTCCAGTGTAGGTGCCATTGGTGAAAGCCCCGAAATCAGGCTTTAGTTTCATCCTTGTAAAACTAAATGTGTTTAAAAATGTATACTTGCATACAGAATCGTGAAATTGGGGCATTTAAGTAAATGATAAATTTACAATAACGCAAAAAATATTTATAGCTTTCATACAAAATTGCCCGTACAATTTTTTGCTCGTATCAATTGTTATTTGAAATCAATACATTAGTGGGACTTACTTCGCATTCAGGTTATCCAAAATCATCTCCATAATATCTACAGAATAGCCAGTGAAGATCGACGAAGAATTAAGTTCTGCAACAGAAACGTACGGAACGTGCTACCATACATGTAAATAGTAAAATATTTGATGTAAACACAGACACGAAACACACAATTATTCGGAAATCTGAATTTTTATAAAATGCGAAAATTACCGTAAAACCAGCTGTCCGGACTCTCCTGCCTCGCAAACCTTGTTCACGATCTTGAGCTTCTAACTCTTCAAATATGTAAAGCCCTTTGTAATTAGTCCAGTTAGCAAATTTTATGAACTGAAAGTTTTCGGCATAGTGACTATAAAATGCATCGTAGAAGTCAATGGATTTATCTCGCGATGAAAGTACTGTGATTAGAGAATCCAACGGTTCTGTTATTGGCCAGAACATGTCATCATGGCTGTTATTTACGATAATCCATGCTCGCTGACGGGTAAACATAAGTAAAGATTTTGCCTGGAACATTTAATCATGAAACGAGAGCCTTTGACATCAAAAGCATCACTTTAAACGTACATTTTTTAAGCTGGTTAGAAATATCAGAGGATTCGGCATTTGGGCCTTAATTACTAGAGTGACCCATGTCCAGAGTAGAAAATAAGACTTATACGATATGAAGTATGGTTTTAGTCACTGACGCGCTACAAATGACGACGAAGTTCGCATGTTTTTCGGCCAAACTTCTCAAAATCACTTCTGAAACTTTATTTACAATTACGGTCTCAATGTTCTCAGTGCGAAAATATTTCTTTAGATACATGTCCATCTGAATGGCATCAAGACCTTCGAAAATAAAGAGAGCAAAACAGCAATATGGGTTTCAAAACGAATTCATGTTATGACATTGGTGATAAATTGTTAATATTTTATCAAACCTATAGTGCTGTCTACGAGGAATACGCCATCTTTTCGTCTCCAGTATTTCATCAAGGAAACAATTGTTTCAATTGTATTGTGATAAACAAGCAAATAATGTGCATTCTCATTTAATGGAATTAAATGTCTTGAAACTTCACTTAAACGTAAAATCAATCTGCCTGAAATATGGAAAAGTATAGGCAAATATGATTTATAAGAAAATTTCACAATTACCTTTATGCAGGTATACAAGGACAACAAAGCAAATATTTTGAAAATGATATTTTTTCCCAGCTATTCTTCTCTTCAAGAACAAAATCACCAAACAACAGCAAATTAGTAGCTCTACAAACATCCTACCTTGATCATTCTCATGGTACATAAGTGGGTTTGCTATATATACTCGAGGTAAATAAACGTATGGCCGTACCAACAAGAAACAATAATCGTACATTTATCACCATGATTTCGAGCTTATAATTTAGTGCGGCTTCTATCATAAACAACACCTTAGATATTTACAGGAATTTTCGATTTCCCGCATTTATATCCCTTCAATATCGTTTTAGTCAATCTGGATTAATTTGCTATAATAGCCATTATTATATTGGGGGATTTACGCCCAACATTTAATATGGGCGGTACAGTAATTATCATGTCTTTGAAGTCATCTTTACTGCACATAACTACTGTATATGCAATAATTTGTGCTAATAACTGCTACATGTAGATTGAAGAAATAATTAGTCAAAGTCAAGGCACATCAATGGTATGTCAGTGGATATACACTGTGCAATCACATTGTTCATAAGTTGTAACTATTACATACAATTTAGAAAGGCTACAACGGTAACATTCTGCGTGGGCACAAAAATAACAGTGAATCTTATATTTTTAAACAAGAACCTCTCATTTACCCATTTTTACTTTCTCCCCACTTACTCCTTCTATTTTTGATCACACTTTGGGATTGTTACATCCCGAGTTTCTTTCGCCCCACTCCCCATTTACAAATTTAATGAGAATTATCATAAAGGCAATCTCATTACATATAACTTAGATGTTGTGCAAGGCGATATCTCAAAGTCATATTGTTTCGGTAAGGGTAATTAAATAAAAACGTATATTTTTATTAAATACAATGGTTCAAAGAGACAATGTATTCGAAGCCATATAAATCATCTCTAATTTGTATAGTGCATGCTTTTTATTAATTCCTTTATCAAGCAACGAACGAGTATTAGCTCGTAAATAATGGATGGGCTGTCTAATGAAATTGTGCATGAAAGAAAAAACAACTTTCCCGCAAAGGCGTGTCGAATTTTCATCGACGTCGCCGAAGCAATAATTATGAAAATTATGCCCTTTTCCTCGACTCAACATTAAATAATTATTATCTCCCTTTAATGATAACAACTTAATGTTACAGCTGCAGATAACAAAGAAAATGATAATTACAGATAGTCAAAGCACAATATTGGGCACGTGTACAAGTATATTCAATTCATTTTATTTTTCTGTGGCAAAATTGAAGACAACAAACGAAGACCTATAATTTATCGGGATTATTAATTAATCACCAAGTGCGCCTAAGCTCTAACATCATTGCTTAATATTCCCACGTGAGCTTATTTTCAGGATAACGCTACTCACAGTACCACTATTTCTTAAACAACAAGTAGCAGATAAATTATTTCTATTAAAGTTACAAGGAAATATTCTTTAATAATCAAAGGAATAAATTTGGGAAATGTATATTTCAAAAATAATAACTTTTTAAAGTGTTGCTATTAAAATTACGGTCAAACACTTGTTTTAAAAGTGAAGAAAGCATTAAAGTTAATTACAATGGATGAAGCAGGCCAATTTGTTTATTTTTAAAATTGACGCAGTATTCAGCAGATAAAGTGATAAACGATATAATCATCCCAACAAAGAGCAAGAAAAAGAGTCCTACCACTTGCTCAATTCCAAAGGACGAACCCGAGTTTTCCGAGCCAGTGTCGCAAGGAGGTCTACTATCGGTGCCATACTTTTTGCCTAGGTGGCGCATTATGCCACCCTCTTTGATGCGTAGCATTCTAAAGAAAAAAATAATTCAACAATACAAGGGCAATTTGCAAATCACGCGTTAGCGAGAAGCTGCGCTGACCCACCTGATGTAAAATATTCTGCTGTAAGGAAAATCACTTCGGGTGACCAAATATATATCTTCGCGCATAAGATCTGTCTTTACGACTGAAATTGAGCAGTTATTATTCATTGAATCGATCATACTAGTGCTATCACCTATGAATACAGTAGGTCCTCGCATCATCTTCTGAATGCCATCATCGATGCTCTTTCCCAGGCTATACTCCAACGTTCTCTTTATTTTGTTATCCCATAATCGTTTGTATAACCCGGCTTGGGCTCGCTTCAAAACAAAAGCAATATAATTAGTGTAGGCCAGTCATTACTTGTGGTGCAATCACTGCTAACATTGAAGCTATGCAGTGTAGCCCTTTACTGTTTATCAAGGTGGAGCAAAAGTGGTTGTCAACCCATAATTTTATCGAAAATCATATACAGTTATATACAGTTTAGTCAGTGCCCAACGAAATAAAAGTATATCTTTAATACGGTAAGAGATACAATGATAGTTCATGAAGGTAACTTTTGTAGTCTACCACGGCTATCTATCGTCCTATCCGTGACCTTGAATGTCCTGTTCAAGGTCACCCATGTGCCCATTTCAACCTATCGTTGAGTATTACCAACAGGTTGTCGTATTGTCCGAATTGAAGAAATGATCGAATAACTGTATGTGGAGTAGATGGCAACATATGGATGGTATTTGGAGTTCGTCGAAATCAATGCACTAAATCTGTCAGTTCGTCACGGTTATCTACATCGTCAATTTTCTGAGTAATCTGAAGAATAATTTAATTGAGATACAAGAATCAGCTTGTCTTTCCTAAAAAACTAGTACTGAATAGTATGAGCATTGTCATAGGCTTACCAAATCTAGATCAATTGCAGAGATTTTTTTGTTGGAAACGAATTTTCTATCCAATTCGAGATAGTAACTGCCTGCAAAACAAACAAACAATTCGCATACATTTGG
>JAQGAF010006199.1:0-10623 GCA_034687865.1 Kryphioiulus occultus | reverse complement strand
GGCTAATGTTATCTCTATGGCTATTTCTATGACCAATGCTATTGAATTTGTCCCATTGCTAGTGCTAGGGCCCATTGGTAGCGCTAGGGCCTATTGGTAACATTAGGGCCCATTGTTAGTGTTAGGATCTATTACTAGTTTATATGGCCCATTGTTAGCATTGTTAGCTTTGCTAGTGTAAGGGCCCATTTCCAGTGTATATGGTCTATTGATGGTTTTAGGGCCTATTGGTAGCATTATGGCCCATTGCTAGTATTAAGGTCCATTGCTAGTGTATATGAGGGCCATTACTAGTGGTTATGGCCCTTTGTTAGTATTAGGGCCCATTGTTAGTTTATATAACCTATTGTTAGTATTAGGGCCGATTACTGGTTTATATCACCCTTTGGTATTGTAAGTTCCCATTTCCAGTGTAGGCCTATATGGTTGATTGATGGTTTTAGGGCCTATTGGTAGCATTATGGTCCATTGCTAGTATTAGAGCCCTTTGCTAGTTTATGCAACCCATTGTTAGTATTAGAGCCCTTTGCTAGTTTATGCAACCCATTGTTAGTATTAGAGCCCTTTGCTAGTTTATGCGACCCATTGTCAAGTATTAGAGCCCTTTGCTAGTTTATGCGACCCGTTGTTAGTATTAGGTCCATTACTAGTTGATATGGCCCATTGTTAGTATTAGGGCCCATTACTGGTTTATATGACCCTTTGCTAGTGTTAAAGCCCATTTCCAGTGTATATGGTCCATTGATGGTGTTAGGGCCGATTCCTAGAATTAAGGCCCATTGTTAGTGTATATGGTCCATTGCCATTTTTATGGTATAAAGCTATTGTATCTGAGACCATTACCACTGTATATGGTCCATTGCTGTTGAATATGATCCAAATCGACTTTCTACAGTAACGTACACTGTATGTACTGTACATGGCTGCACTGTAATTTGCAATTTTGCGAAATTCCCAAAAAAAAAATACGTAGCAAAATTCAGCGTAAAAAAACAATGCAAACTATAAAGCGTTAAAACCCGAAAATTGTAGAAATTCTCAAAAAATTCCCCATTGAAACCCAAACCCTCCTAGCTAAAATCAAGCCTCAAATATCAGGTTTATGAAAAAAAATCGTATTTGGCGCATAAATTTCTAATGCGATATTTGGGTAAAAGGCTAGGAGCCTAGTGGCGCCATCTACGCGCCGCATTTCGAACCTGCTGATCAACGCACGATGTCACTATTCGTACGAAATTGCTCGAAATTGATTTTGTAGCTTTAAAATGAAATACTTTTGGTGGCATCTTGTGTTTTCACTAAGATCCCGTTCTCGTTTAAAGTAAAGTTTATTAGGGCTCGTTTTTAGGAAGTGTGATGTTTGTTTGAATCACAATTGAACCTTGTGTTTTCACTAAGATCCCGTTCTCGTTTAAAGTAAAGTTTATTAAAGCTCGCTTTTAGGAAGTGTGATGTTTGTTTGAATCACAATTGAACCATGTATTACTTTCTGCTTATTTTCATGCTTATTTTTATTCTCGTAGCTTAAGGCGCGTTTACACTTCGTCACGAATCGCTGTAATATACCAAATTAGTTTTTAACTCTGTTGTACATGTATAAAGCCCACTCGATTACGAGGGTCATCAATACTACGTACGAGAGGTTAAATATTATCGTTTCTTCTCATGTTCAAACAAGTTGATAACTTAATTTGCTGAATAACACGTTTTCTTTTATGGTGTAAACACACTTTTAAAAAGCAATAGGCCCCTACTCTGCTTTCGTAACCTTCTGTTTTATCAAGTCGACTACATGTACAATACACGTATAAATGTGAAAACACAAAAATTTCAAGCTGCTCCAAATAATGGTGAATTTATAATGTGAAAACAGTCAATATGGCACTTACTATGACTATTTCATGCTATGAAGAATCATAGCCAATTTTTCAAATATACAGTATGTTCTATGTTCTTATGCTGCAGTAGACAAGCAGTAAAGTGGCTTATAATGCCAACAGAGGGCATAGTGAAATTGAGCACTCTTACCCTGATACGTACTATAGGTGATTTTTTAATAACGATGAATTCATGTCTTAAAACCCTCAATGGTTACACATAATATGACATTTCCTATTACTAAGAACTAATTTTTGACAGGTAGTGATTACTTAAAAAAGTGGTCAATATATTTCTTACAATTATCTTTTGTTAATATGATAAAAATATTTTGGTTATCATTATGTTCGTTAATTTGAATTAAATTAATTTGTATAAAATTGATCGTATTGAATGGGTGAGAGGTTGGCACCCTCAGATTCAGCTGTGCATGCGATGGTTACGATCGTTAAGGGACAGCTAAAAGTTCAATGTAATTTTGCTTTCACTTAATAACACCTATGTGGTAATACGAAAAGCTAATTTTTAGATAGACATGTACCTTATGACCATATAGGCGAGAACTATGAAATTAGGTTTAAGAAAAAATAATTTCAGACTCACCAGTTCGCAGCGCCTCCTGTGTTCATAGGACAGATGGGAGTCAAGGTGTAGTTCACCCTTGGAAAGACCACTGGGTATAATGAAAAGCAAACCAGGGCATGCAAAGCGATAGCAACGTTTCCAAGGGAAATTCCCATTTTCGTGGTAAATACGGAAGCAGGGGGGTGAAAAAAATCCATCGAAGATGCCTCATTCGCTCAATTTTCAAGCAACTTGGCGTAATTTCCTTTCCGGATTCGGGTTAAATTTAGTGCGGAAAATTCCAGAATTGGGGCATTGATTAGTTGGCTATCCAACGTGCACAATGTGTGTGTGTGTGTCTGTGCCTCATTTTCATACTGCACATTGTATTGCATTTTCATTGGATACCAGGCTTATAATAGACGCCGCATGCTCCTAAAATAAACTCATTCAATTTTCGATATTAAACGTGCGAAATTGGAGCGATATTTTCAGCAGCGTTTTAGAAGTCGCGATGGGTTTTGGCGTGATTAAAAATTAAGTTTTGTCCTGAGACGAATGCAAACCGTTGAAAACTGACGAAAAATACATAGGAAATTATCTCGCGTGTGGTTGGCAACAACAATTGAATATATCCAGTGGGCATTTGCGAGATTAGATTAAAGAAATGGACTTTTTACCGGAATTGCGTGATTGTTTATGGGTTTTATAAACGCCACGAACGTGCTTTTCACAATGTCGTTTATGGAAGATTTCGTCAAAATCCTAAAACGTTATTGCAGTATTTGGTTTCGTTTGTCCGAATTTTTCTTGAGTTTGAATTTGGCGCTATTCACGTGCTCGTCACGTGCAAGCGTTGATTGGTCAAATTGCCACGTATCCATGCGCGAGGAGGTGGCGCACGAGGCAACCATGGCAACCATAGAACGTGAGATTCCAATTAAGGCGTTCGATTTTGCAAAAAGAACTAATTTCGTTTTTTCAAGATGACGTAAAATGCGAGTAAAATGTCAAGTTTACAGTTTTATCTCAAGTATAACAACCATTAATGCAGTCAATATATTTTTTTTCATAATCATCTTTATAATTTAACTTAATTTTGATAATATCGATTCTATTGAATCAGGTCCTCCTAATTGACTGCTTAAGGTTGGATGCTGCCCCCATAAGTTGGCACTCGAAGGTGCAGCATTGTATACGGAGTTTGCTTACGTTCATGGGCAGCTGACAGTTGCGTGTGATTTGGCTGTCAATGTTTTAGTTGGTTTTTTATCTTTAATCTAGCTTGTTATATTTAATTTCATAGTTGAGTTATTTCTTATTTCTGATGTCCAAGGTATGGCATCATCTACCCAACTTTTGTTGTGCATTTGGGATTTTGGAAACGTCAATGAAATTCTTGTTATCTGCAAATGCAATATTTTCATACTGTCGTTTCAATTAATTTCAGTTGCGGGAACAAAGAGTGTCTGAACTTGGCTGGAGTATCGGTAGAGGCATGCAGTGAAGCCATTCCCACTTGCGTATCAGAAATGTTTAAAACGCTCAGACGTTTATGAACGGTAATACATAACGCGAAATCAGAATTTAATTGAATTGGGCGTGCTAAATCCGTTGTTGGCGTTGAACGAGGAGATGACTGCCAACGTTATTCAATATCGTTCATTGGACTCTGCGACAGTCGGTTAATAATAGAGAAAAATATTTTGAGTATTAAAGACAGAAATATAGAGGAGGGTACTCACTAAAGCTGCGTTCTCACGAGTCAATTTTTGTGGCTCATAGAGAGGTTTCATTGTATAGTTCATTCCGAATATCCATTATCAACTTCAATTTACATTTATACAACAAGGAATAAAATCCCCTCCCCATTTATTCTGAATCACCTGGTATTGATAGCAGCGGACATTTTTTTTGAAATCCTAGCAAACTATTGCTCGTCCACCCCGGTGACTCGGACGTTTATGAACGGTAAAGGTGCGCGCACACTTGTCGGCATCGGCAGTCCGCATCGGTAGTCGGCATCGGCACCGAAAATAAGCCACTGCGCACACTTGTCGGGATTCCTTGCCGGATTCCGACGATGACGTCGGTTCTAACCCAGAATGCATCGGTGATAAACAATCGCGTCGTCTGCTATGAGGGATATATTGAGGGAAGATAAGTATTTCAAAACCCTATGTTTTCTTAATAAATTAGTGAATACATAGCTTTATGCTGTGAAATTTTATTAGGGTGCTGAAAAACTTACTCATCACTGTAATAATTACTTTGTTACATATTTATTAAAGTAACTAACTCTCATTAACTTGCAACATACCTTTATTAAATGCAAACTGCTCAAATAATACAAATGTTCCAATTCTTTAAAGGCACTTCTTTTATTAAATAGGAAAACTAATACAAACGAAAATTTTAACGATAAAAGAAGGTCAGTGTTGCCAGATACTCCCAATTTGGGTTTTTGGGGAATCGTATCTGGCAACACTTGCCTTCGGCATCGGGATTTTGGTCGGTTGGGACCGATCCTTTCGGCATTTCCGGACATGCCGAGGTGCGGATCGGACAAGTGTGCGCGGCTCCATTTACTTGCATGCAATCAATCATGTCGGCAAATTCCGATGCGGACTGCCGATGCGGATGCGGATGCGGATGCCGACAAGTGTGCGCGCACCTTAATACATAACGCGAAATTCGAATTTAATAGAATTGGACATGCTAAATACGTTGTTTTCAGCACTGCAATAATGTAATTTGGGGTTTGCACGGTGCTAATTAGCGTAAATGCCAATTTTATTCAATATCATTCATTTGACTCTTCGACAGTCGATTATTAACAGAGAAAAATATTTAGTGGAAATCATAAACGGCTGCTCTCTTCCGTGTATGCACATACGGTAAGAGGTGGCAAGCAGGTGAAAATGGATCAAACGCGAAACGTTGTTTATGAGCGACCCTCGTGGGAAAGTCCGTGATATGAAGCGCTTTTACACAATCTAAATTCGAAAATTTTTTGCTTGCTTCTAAAGTTGGAAACATTCGAACGCAGCGCGCATTCCAATTTTTAGAAAATCTTGAAATCGGTCAGATAGCTTTTTTCTTATACATATTTGGATAAAAATTAGATTACAATATATAGAAATCTTCAAAGTGTTATTTGCGGCGATGGATTGTCATCTTTGAAAACCGTCGGTGAGAAGCCTAATAGCTTTTTAAAAACATTCCTTACGAAATTAATCAATTATTGATAATGAAGATATGGTTGAGTTTTTCGGTACTTTAGTGAAAATGTTGTTACGAATATACGGTTGTAAAGGCGATTTTGGTTGTTGTCGTCGCCGCGATACGAACTGTCGTGGTTTGTGTTTCAAGCTCAGTGAGTCGGACAGTCGTATGGGCTGTGCTGGTGTAGATCGTCGTGAAAACTGTGGGTTGGAAAGTTTCTGTCTCTACGAAGGACGAGCAGCTGGATTGCAACGTTGGGGCTTTTTTAGCCTGAAAACCACCTATTGTCAAACCATCTGAAATAATGAAATGGTGGTAGGTGAAGAAGGTAAACAGGTAAAACATGGTGACTACCAACCTGGAAAACTCAGGGAATTTTGAATAGATACCTGGAATTTTTCAGTATCAAAATTGCATTTTGTTTCGTTCGTTATAATTCTGAGAAATTTGCACAAAAAATGATCGGTCTGGTAATCAATCCTACCATTCCCTTAAAATACAGCATTTGCGATTAAGTTTTTGTAAAAATTTCGCCTGCTTGCTGCGTTGCTAAATCAATCTTACCTAAAATTCGTTATTTCTGGTAATTTGTTTATTCAGGTTTCGTCTACGACGTTAATTTCTGTCAATTCTAATATTTTTGAAATTTTAAAAATGGTCTAAAACTGTATTATTGAAATCTAGCTTGTATAATAAAATCTCTCAAAACATTTTCTTTCATTATTATTATTATTTCCAAAGCAGAATTTCGAAAGAAATATACATAAAATTCATTATGGCGATATGTTTGTTTGGTAATGTTGACTGAAAATCTACCATTTGAGATATAGTTTTTTAAAAAATTTCGCCTACTAGCTGCGTTTCCTTACTATTATTAGTAAACGGTGTTTTTAATATCATTGTGACACATTTTAATCGTTAAAATATATTGTTTTGAACATTGAAAAATTAGAAAATGACTTTGAAAATCACGAAAAACTCGGAAAGATCTTTTTCAGAATATAGTAGTCACCATGTAAATTAAAGCAAAAGTCATATTACAAAGGCATAATTGTTGTTTTATAAAACTTTGAGTAAAAATATCCGTTGTGGCTCTATGTTAATAATGACTCTTAATTTCAGGAAAGTAAAACTGATCGAAGAATCGAAGATTAATTGTTACCATTGTTACCATCAGATTACTGGGCTGAGCGTACATGTAAATACAAGTACATGTCTGTATGCTTACCTTTGCTGGTGGCTTGCCAACATCCATTGCCTCTCGCTGGCACGCACCTGCGCAGATTTTTGTCGAAAATCTGACCCTGGTGACAACCGCGAAGTATCGGCAAATAAGTGAGGCAGGTGAAATATTGATTGCATTTGCCTTCGTGGGCGAAATTCCCGACAGCTCTGGGGCACTGGAATCCTGGTGGGACAATGAGCGTTGTTTGAAAATCGATGAAATGAAAGCGTTTAGCCAAAAATCGTAAAACAAATATGTAGGTCGTACAAAAAAGATAGCTTTTCAAGTCACGACTAATTTGTTTATGTGGACAAGGCCGCAAAAATATTGCTGCTTATATTCGTAAAATCAATGATGTCACTAACCTAGAACTTTTGCACTGACAACCACGATGAAAATCAACTGCAGAACGAGCTTCATTTCTGACAATATTGAGACCACTTTGTACAAACTGCTGCTCAAACTGTTCAGGTACATTATATACATCGAAAGTCAGGTTAATTTTCGCGAAAGCCCTGAGGCTTTAGGTAAATCACGGTCATGGCCCATAACTGAAAACACGGGCCTCTTTGGCCCTTGTAGACCAGTTGACCTCATGTGACCTAATTTTTCCAAGACCAATTCTCCAACTTGGAACCGTTATAGCCCCTTATTTCGTCCAGCTTGTTGAACCAGGATGTTAAACATTTTAATTTAAAACTAAGATACATTAAAAATGTCATTTTACGAGCAATTTAATTAAAATTAATGACAAATGCCCCAATTAGTTTTAAATAAATTGCGTCGAGAGTTTAGAGATATTTAAAAATGATCTGCATCGATCTGTCAAAATATCAGAAACTCAGAAAATGACATGGATATGAGAATTAATCAATAGGGAATGGGACACTTTTGATCAGAATTGAATTTTTATTCTGTTAGACTTACGTGGCACCCTGTAAAGGAAAGCTTCTAAAATTGCTCGAAGGACGGCGCCACTTGTAAATCAGGGCTAGGGCCTCTAATCAGGGCCTGGATAAATTCATTAAAAGTGATACTAACGAAACACCCTGTAATGGCTGTTCATTTCAAAAAAACGCCAATAGATGGAGTCACGTGTCCCACGCGTTCGAAACTTGGCATCCATCTTTATTCTTGGCAGCGCGTGAGTTTCTTCTAGATATCTTGTAAGTTGCATGACATTTGTCTAGTTTTAGGTAAGTATTATGGTTATAATATTGTGTTTACATTGAAAAACAGCTTTATTTTATAGTGAATTTCAAATTCAGCATGTGGTGAATTGTCATAAAGGCTTAATATAACCAATTAACATTTCAAATTGTGGCGTGTTCTTGCTGTTTGGCACATTGAATCAATGTTGATAGTACTGATATAAGCAATGCTTTATCGAGATTGCTTCAAAGAAATAATAATGTCTTCCATATATTTACTGTAGATTTAGAAACGATGTAGTGACAAAGTGTACTGAAGCTTGTACGGGTTTCGCTTTCACAAGTGGATTGGGATTCGGGTATGTGGCTTAATTTTATCAGCTGATGGCTTGATCAAATGTTGTTTTTGGTGAATTTATTGATGACGGCAGATTAGTCGTGCGTAATTTTTCAACTGTTTCGTTTCTTTATTCGTAACTAGTATTCCAACATGCCGCAGTCTTGCTCGGTTTTCAATTGCAAAAACAGATTTCGGAAAGGATGCGGCTTTTCAATGTTTGGGTGAGTGACAAATCATTATAAGAAAATGTATTTAAAACGTGAAATAACGAATTGCTCATTAGCACATTCCTTAATTAGATTTCCGCTGGCTAACAAAGAACTGCTCGGAAAATGGGTAGCAGCGATCAAAAGGGATAAATGGGTACCAACGAAATGGAGCAGAATCTGCAGGGTGCATTTCACACCTGATTGCTTCCGAGAGTTAAATGACCAGCGTCGTTTGCAGCCATCAGCCGTCCCAACAATATTCGACTTTCAATCATGCCCAATTAAACCAGTGCCCGAACCTGGGACACCCAAGCTACGTTCAAGCCCAGTTTGTGCCAATGATGAGGAGGATGATCGGGAAACGATCAAAGACCGTGGAGGGTGGCAGTGAGGTCAATCCTGGAAAGTCCAACTCACAGCCAGTCCCGATTCGTATCAACATCTTTGATAAATATCTTGAAAGGACTACGGCTGTGAACGGTGTCAGCGTTCGTGCGGATCATCCTTACATTCTTCCGAGCCCACTTAAGATGAGTAAAATTATCGAAGCTAAGAATAAAGAAATTAGCGATCTCAGGAAAAGGTTAAAACTTTCAGAACAGAGATTTCAGAGGGAAAGGTTAAAGGTTCAGAGATAACTCAAATAATCAAAGGCTTCAAAGCAACTGACAAGACTTAAATAATAATGACCAAAGTACTACTAAATTTGACTATAACAATTCATTCAGCGATATTTTATTTTATATTACATTTTTAAAATTCAATAAACTTGCAACATTCAAAAATTTTGGCATAAGGCAAAATTGGTAAATCAACTTTTGCAGTCATTGTCCAGCAAATTTGGTGTAAGGAAGCGAAGAGCTGTTCTGAATTCAATTTTGAAACATAAATATATCTTTTTCAGTCGCCACATGGCCAATATTAGCTTATTTTTGTGTGGATTAAGATTTATAGATTAACTCAAATAATCTAAGGACTTCAAAATTGACAAATCTTAAATTATACTGCCCAAAGTCAAGCAAATTTTAACTGTCTATATTACGATATCTGCTAATAATACATTTAAGTACTAAATTTATTTTTATTTCATTGCTTAATACGTATTTCAAATGTTATGTATTCAAAATGCGATAGATAAACTCGCAACATTACACAATTTTGGCCAAAAGCGAAAATTGCAAATCAACTTTTACCAGTTTGATTTAGGGAACCAAAAAGCTGTTTTGAATTTAATTATTCTACATAATGACATCTTTTTTTCAGTTGCCACGTGGGCTTATTTTTGTAGTTACCAGTCGTGATGATATTATTTTTTAGTGTTTTTATCAGTTTCAGAAAACTGGTCATAGATGGCAATGGTGAGCGCATGAAGCTTGCGAGGGTCATTCATTAAGCTCTTGACAGAAATTCAACAAAAATCTTCCCTTCCCTACTTCCCACTGGGTGAGTTCAATACCCCGTGACCAAAAAAATCCGCCCTAGGACGTCTCGTGCTCCACCCGCCCCGTGACCTTTGACCCGTTCTCTTCTTACGCGGCCCACCCTTCAGTTTTGAACTATATGCGACTGGCTGCTTTTTATCCCTTGGCTTTTTCTTCATTCTGCAATTAAGTTTTCACTTGGCGAGATGGGCGTGGTCCAGTCTGGTGACCCCACCTCCAAAAGGTCAACTGGCGATTTGGGCGGACGAGGGACAGCAGTCTTAACCCATCCCCAACCTCATGGATTTAGTAAAGCACCCTGCGCTCAAATTATCTTCCTATAGAGTCAGCTTTTAAAAAATAAATAATAACAGTAAAAAATTGGGCGTTTTCACTTTTGCTAATCCCTTAGTGGGAACTATTGATAATTACGGACTTTGGCTAGATCCCATTTTTAATACCCTGTTAAAGGTGTGCAAATGGTATCATAGATGGCGCTGGGATCGCGAAGTGCGCTACTACAGTAGAACCTGGCTAAACAAATATAGGCTAAAGTAGTATTCTCTCTCAACTCGAGGATATTAGTTTAGACAGATTCTGCTGTGGCCTT